>VIGQ01000015.1:0-20000 GCA_009663005.1 Actinidia chinensis | reverse complement strand
CGTGAAAGTAAAAGTCAGTTAAGGACCTTCTAATTGTGCTTTCTGTTGGTACCGGAACTTTGTTAGAGTAATATTTAGGCTTAATTCTCAAATACACCCAAAACTATCACATTTTATTTTCATTACATTCTTTTATTTAAAAACTAATTATATAATCTTTAACTATTTAATTGTATTACTTATAACCCTTCATTATTAATATGTGTGAAATAGTGATGAAAATTGACTACATGATTATCCATGGGTTTTAATTATATGCGTTTATGTCTAAAATATTTATTTTTTGCGAAAAAAAAAAAAAAAAAAAAAAAAAAAAATAAAGCACGCTCTATATTAAGGCTTATTAATATGGGATATGTTTGTGTTTCACAATAGCTGCCATAAGATTGTATATGGAGTATTGACTTATTCTCACAATAATACTAATGTTTGTTTTCACAATAGATGCATAAGATGTATATGGAGTATTGACTTATTTCACAAAAATATAATGGTATGTTTGGATTACAAGGCCATTTAATTGAAGCATGTGAGTAACACATGATCGAATTCATCCACATTTAATGGATTAGTAACGAAGGGGTTATATGTGGAAGTGATATAATTAAATAATTAAGCCAAGGTAAACGATTTACTTTTTAAATGAGGATGAAGAGTGCCGGAATAAGATAGTTTGAGCAGTCAAATTAGCTAATATTATTCAAACAAGTCCTCTTTTTCCATTTATTATTTCCGAGTAGTTAGTGTTCATCTACATCACGTACCAACAATTAGTTATTAAGGCGATCGTTTGAATAAGCTGTTGTTTTTGAAATGTTGTTGTTTTTGAAATGTTAAGCGAGGGACTCGCCTCGAAGGTGCCGAGGTCGCTGAGTGCCAAATAGTCTAATCGTTGGTCAAATTTTAACTTTAATATAATTAACTTTTAATCTATTTTTATTAGATAAATTCAACTTTTAATAATGTTAAATTTTCACGGAGTATATAATAAACCGTCCTGTGAAGATCAAATATGAAAATAAATTAACAAATCGAATAAACAACAACCACAAAATCATTGTTTTTTCTATATATTTCAAACTTTAAAAATACATAACATACATAATATATTAATGTAGATCATATGTGTGTGCGCGCACGCGTGTGAGTGAGTGCGCAAAACTTAACATAAACATTTAGCAACTAAACAATGGCCCTGACAAAGGAATTATAGCCGGGCTTTGCATGTTGAATTCGAGGGCGTTTCAAGACACCTTTTTTCCCAAATCAATTTCATAGGTCCGCGTCTCCATCAAACTAAGTGGGCTTGGACCATTTGGTACATTGCCTTAACAACTTGGACTTGTGCAAGTTGCAATTAAAACTAACCAATTTTATAACAATACCCGTTTGGGGTATGTCAAAGAAATTCGTGCCCCCGATAACACAACCCCTGCCCTAGAAGGAAACAAAATGATCAGGATTTTTCATCAACCCCAACCCCCCCACCCACCCCAAAAAAAAAATGGAGTGCTTCCAATGAATTGTTCTGAACGTCGTTGTGAGGACAAATCTAGAACAAAACGGAATGTCACTTCGTCCAGTTACATTGCCTCGACGTAATGTCCGCGGAATAGAGTGTTATTGGCTGGGAGTATTTTTTAACACATGAAAGAAGTCGTTAAATTGAACAATTACAACCTTATAGTTTAAATTAGTTGTGAGGTTCGTGGCTCCCTACATTCCAAAATCGGTTTTTAACGATTCCCAAGTTTAGTTCAAAAAATGGAATCAAATGAGTATAGACCCATCACTTGCCTGAAATAGTTTGTTACTAAAGTTACCAGGTTCACTCATGCACGCAAGGATCTGCAAACTCGGCCGAGACCGAAGGATCCCAACGACAACATATATAGAATGATGCTTCATTAACGTCTCGGTAATACTCAGGGAGTAAGGGATATATGACAATAGTTCTGGACCACCTTCTCATTCGGACAGGTCCTTTTTTTTTTCTTTTTTTGAAATCCAATTCACTTTACATCTAACTAGTTTCGAATAGCCCATCAACTTATAAGCCATTAAATCTAAGCAACGATAAAGTAGGGTATTCCAAAGAATCAACTCAGACCCATATAATCAAATTGACTTATGGTTCCCGAAACAAGGAAAATTGTCTTCAAGAGGATAATCAACTAAAAAAATAACACAAATTTAGATATGATTAGATACATCTATGAAAACGCTACACCAACACTAAACCTAACTCGTCAATAGAGGAGAGGCGTATTCATCGTTCGTACGATTTCCTAAACCGTGACGGCCTCGGGCTTTGCTCAGTTTCCTAAGCACTGTCTCTCTGAGATCAGCGATGAGGACTCCATCACTTTAATATCGCTGACAAGCTGGCCTAATCGCCTCATTGTTCGCTCGATACTCTCCTTTTGGTAATTGCATCTAATTGTGTTGGTTTTGAGTTATGTGATCTTTGATTAAGTGTCTGTGTTTGAATTCTGAAACCCACCTTTTATTTGAGAAGAATTATCTCTGCCATACCTTCTCAAATACTAATTATTGTTTCGAAAAAATGAGTTAGTTTCAAATTGATAAAGATTAGTCTGAATATAATATTTTGGCTTGATCGTAACAAAATGTGGGTTGATTCTTGAAACTTGATATTTGATTAATTTTGGTCTTAGTTGATTCTTGAAAGCCCTGCTTTATATTGAGAAGATTATACTCTTTTTCACTTTTGATGATCTAATCTGATGCATCATATATTATGTTGAGACTAGAATTTCTTATGTAGGAATTTGTCAATTTGTGACAATATTGTTTTCAAGTATTTATTATTTTTTTTTCCAGTCACTTTGAGAGATTAATAGTTTGTGAATTCACTCTACGTAAATTGTTTAAAGAGTTTTTGATGTATACTCTAGCAAAAAATTTTAAGTTTTAAAAAATTTTACGGTCATAACTGGAGATCTGAAAACTTTAGAGGACAGGCTGGTATATATTGATAAATTGAGTGTAATTTATGCAACATGCTTACCTAGCGAGCACTCAGTCGAGAGGCATCCTCATCTTCGCACTCCTTCGCATAGTGAGTGGCCATTTGAGGTGGGTGGAGGATTTTTCTCGCGGGGACCCCTCCCGGTAATTTTGTAGGCGAGTCGAATCAAACGACGTCGTTTTGAGTCTCTGATATAAAAAAATTCCACACAAAAGACGTCGGTTTGGGGATTCAGACCAAAACGACGTCCCTGCATCTGACCAGTGAGTTGGTCACCGCAGGGACCTCAAATCCAGTTGAGGTTCAAAATGGTCTGGCACATTTTGGGCAATATATACATACAAAAAAACACCTCAATTGGTTTTGGTTAGGGATGGCAAGGGGGGAG
The DNA here is from genome assembly GCA_009663005.1 of Actinidia chinensis. Classification (NCBI taxonomy): domain Eukaryota; kingdom Viridiplantae; phylum Streptophyta; class Magnoliopsida; order Ericales; family Actinidiaceae; genus Actinidia; species Actinidia chinensis. Next base: position 16,620 of record VIGQ01000015.1, on the reverse strand, counting down.
CGGGGTCAAAAATTGGTATCCCGTCTGCCGATCCCCGAAATGTTTTACAATTCCAATCCATGTCCCGATCTCCAACGAATAATTTTTATACCCCTATCCCTGCCCTAACGGGGACCAAAATATCCCCTCCCGACTTTGAACCCCAACACCTGTACAATTTTCTGTAATAAAACCAAATATTTTATAATTTTTTTTAAGAGAAAACAAACAAATAAGAAGAAAAAAAATAAACAAAAACCATTTCAAATTTAAGAAAAAATTTTTGATCTCTTAAATAAAGACAATTTTAAATTCGTTAATAAAAACATAACGCTTTTGTACTAAAAAGGTAAACCCTAAAATGGTAAGAAATATATATCATATAGGTATATTAGTAATATAGTTTATAAAAGGGTAAAATATAAAATACTCTAATTCGTGCGATTTCGGGGGGCGGAGATATACAAAATCGTCCATGGCCCGTCCTGATTTTTTTTATCCCGAATCTGAATCGAACCCCGAAACCTCGCCCCGTTAGGCGGGAAGTGCAGGGAGGGGCGAGTGAAATTGCCATCTCTAGTTTTGTTTGGCTTTGCATTAAGTCAATTTGGGATTGAGTTGGAGGTAAGAGATAAAGATTTAAGTCTTTTGATGTGATTTTAAATGCAAGAGCTGAGAGTCGCAAGAGGTAATTGGCACGAAGTGGTTCACGATTCAGGTCCAACTCATCTTGTTGAGGCCAGGAATTGGAGATGTAAGACATTTCAACACATTCTTGGACTACGGCTGTCACGGCTGCCGAGATGGGTTGGGCCAAAATTGGGCGATGTGAGATATTTCAACATACCTCCTAGACTGAACATTAGGCATGCTGGACGACAGGACCAACCTTGCTCTGATACCACTAATCAGATCCAGCCTATCTTTCTTCTTAAAAATCAGGTATCAAGGAGAGAAAAACATGAGCCTTATAGATAGTACAAATGGACCAAACTAGATGATATGAGACATTTCAACACTGACCACTTAGTTAAAAAAAATTATACTCTAAACAAACAAAGTTGTTTTTTTATTTTATTAGCTACCCCAACAGAGCCTCTATCTCGTTGTATCGTGTTTCTCACACAAAATAAATCTGGTTTATAGACTCTTAAGCTTTTCACCGACCCATTCAGAATTTAATTATATAATGATTAGAAATTAAATTCCTTTTCTTAAGCAGCCTTTCTCAAGAACCAAATCTATTTGGCAGCACTTTTTGACCGTTGGTGATTCAATTTAATAACATACCAAATGCCATAACAACTGGAGGGGTACGTTCGTAGCTTGAAGTAGACTCCAAATCAAAGGACAGAATAATGCATATAAAGTCAACAAAGGCTGCCATGCGGTTTCAACCATCGGGTAGAAATGGAATGTTATCTGCGTTGTTCCCTAGGAAGGGGATAAGGTCAAACACATTCTTTGTGGAAAAATAGAGTTCATGGGTGGCAAAGGGGAGACCAATGGATTGACAGGGTGGATGAGGCATTTTTTGCAGGTGATTTAATTTTAAAATCTTCATGATAAGATGTATTTTTTTATTATTGAGAAATAAAAAGTAATGGTGACTGTCGTTTTAAGAAAACTATATAATAATTATTTTTCAGACATTATTAATGTTGAAGAGATTTTTAAGTAATAATATTTGGCTGAACCTACGACTCATACCACCAAAAGTGGTAAGTTGGCAAACGGGGGTAGTTCTAACTATAGATTTAGCGGAGTGGCACAATCTAATTGGATTTAGCAAGTCGTTAAGTGATCCTGGGCCCCACCAAAGTCTTTGAGTTCGGTTCTTTTTACAGTAAATTTGGTTTAGATTAGATTAGAATGATCTTGAAGTGTAATAAATCGACGGTGTTAGTTGTTAATCATATAAAATAACGTCGTTTTGGTCATGTATACTAAAAAACGACTCCGTTTTATTATACGTTATTTTATGCTTAATTAAAACGGGTTATTTTTAATCATGTATTACTTAAAACGATATCGATTTTATCACACTTCAAGAGTATTCTATCAAATTCTCCTTGTACAGATCGGACCCAAATCTTCACGTGGGCCATGGGCATGTTTTTCAACTTTCTAGTACTCTTGAGTTTTGCTCTATATACAGACCTTGTAGGGATATGCCAGGCTACAATTCACTCTAATATACTCAACCCTCTCCCCCCTCCATCTTTTCGGTATCTCGGGTCCTTAACAAGGAAGGGCTACTACTCGGCGTATAGGAAATTAGTGATATGGTTGGTTGGCCTCTCCTAGCTTTTAGAAAAAAAAATTAAAATATTTCGTATTAAATATTAATAATTTATTAACGGAACTCTGTAAAATAAGTTAGTTAGCATGTCAACATCTATTAATATTTTCCAAATATAATTATTTAGCGCTTAGCTTTCACTAATATACAGCCAATAGACCTTTAAACAAGGGGAAGAGAGAAAGTCTTGTGGAGGATTATGATAGGGATGAGTTACTTTAGTGAAAGTCATGTGGCCAATTAGAGGTTGGCCTTCCCTTCTATTGTTGGTTAAAGCATTGAAGTCATGATTGGTAGATAAGTAAATAGTAGATCTTCCCTAAAACAAACCCACAATTTTCTCAATTCCAATGTTTGATTAATTATCTGCTGGAAATACTGGCGAAATTCAGCCACAACTCTTGGGGGTTTGAGCTGAGTAAGGAATAATGATGGGTACATACCAAAAAGTGGGGGTGTACTGTTGCTCCCTCACAAATAAGTGGGACCCGCCTTAATTAGAGTTTTTAGAAAAAATGTGAAAACCCTAATTAAGGCGGGTCCCACTTGTTTTGTGAGAGGAAAAAATGGGTGTGTCTTGTACACAGCCACTTTTGGGTGTGTATCTATCACTACTCTTGAGTAAGGATGTAAGAATAATGATATACAAACAGAAAATAATTATTATAAAAAATATACAAAAATGATGTGTTTTAATTGCGGATGTTATCCATGGAATTAAAAAGTCACCATCAAAATAGTTTTTAATTTCCATTATTGTCACTGCCATATCATTTGAATATGCTAATTTATGTATTAAAAAATTCTGATAGAGAATCTCATTTCCCTTTGTTAAGTAGAAAGCAATTCATGGAGGTTGATAATCCAAACCTGGAAGTGTTTCTCATGAGGATTTTTAGAATTTAATGGAAACCCCTATAAATGCTAATGAATACTTCTGAACCAGTGAAAAGGTAAGTGGCCTAGTTAAGGTAGGGCTTTTTATGACTACTAAACTAATCACTTAAATCTCTTCTTTGTTTTTTTTTCATTGTGCGTTTTGGGCATGTCCTTATCTTAGCTGTGGGAGTTAATTAATTTTCGCATTGGATCCTATATATACGGTTCCATCTCCCAATAATTATTTGTTTCAGTCATTTTTTATTATTCATTTTAATAATACTTATTTTGCACCTTTCTGGTTCATATAGATTAGAGGAATAAAAAAAATATTTTTACAAAAAACACTAAAAAAAAAATTATTTTTGAGCCCAAAAAATAATCAAATTTGGGATTATTTAGGATTTCAGTATTTTTTTTTGTAAAAACAAATATTTTAAGTTTTTTTAACTCCTCTAATAGAGAAGAACTGAAAAAAATTAAAAAATAAAAAATATTTAAAAAAATGTTCACTAACCGTAGCAAAATCAAACATTATCTAATGAACAAGAAGATGATCGATGTCAATTACTTCTACGAAAGCCAAATTTAATCTTCCCAACCCCAATTTCTTTATTCGAAATTAAACAGGCCCCACAATGCAAAAGACTTGTGGGTGTGTGGTGTTTGTGTTGTGTGTTCCCATTGCTGATGGTGTTGTGTAAAGTCAATGCAACAAGATAAACATGGTGAGATTTTGCTTCTGGCCAATATCCGTTTGCAAACTGTGGTTGTCCCTTAAATCTTTTCTCCTCAGTTTAATTCTAGTGGCTTCCTATAAATCTTTTCTTTTTGGTTTTCGTGGTTATATTATAGATATAGATATAGATATTAGAGAGCGAGACTTTTGACTATTGTGAGGATTAATTTATAATCTATTTATTATATTACTAGATGAGAAACTTAGACAATCATCATTTTTATATCTTGTTAGGTTTGTATTGAATATTAAATAAAAAAAAAAAGGATTCAAAAGGGGGCGGTTAGGAGTGACCGTCATCTCAAAATTTTTAGAAATATCAATTTTATAATAGTATTAGCTTTTTAAAAAAATTAAATTATATAAGGTTGCTACTACAAGGTTGAAAGGATATTACACTCTAGCATAAGTAAAATTTCGCGATTTAATTAGAATCAGATCTAAGTTAGGGTTTTAATTTTAGCTCTCATGATTTTTTATTAGGATTGTGTTTGAATTAAAGATTTAGTGAGCACCACCCTGAAAATAAATGAACAGGTTTAGCTGAATCAAAAAGGAACCGAAAATGGAAAGTTAGAGACTCGAAAACCAGCCAATTATAGTAATTTCATGTATTTTTATTTTTATTTCATTTTCTTTTATCTTTGTCCTTCACCCAAATTGTTGTTAATCCAAATACAATCTTACCGTTGGAGGTAATTTCGTAAATTTTGGCCTAGTTTTATGGCCATTGAATGATGCGGTCAAGCAAGATCCAAGCTAAATCTATGGATAGATATTGATGTTTGACATCATTAAGCATGCAAGATAGCCTAACATTCGTTAGGGTTCCACTTTAAGATGTTGATCCTTCCTTGCATATGCAATTACATAATTATCACCATTTCTTTTATTTAACCAAAAAAAAATAGTAAAAATTAAAATTCCAAGCTATAATTGACATCACCAATCAATTTAGCATATTTTTAGTGAGGGTGTATCACTTCATTCTCTAATAATTACCTTAGCTTACAAAACCTTAAGCTCCATTTGGCCTATATTTTTTAATTGTGTTTCGATTAAAAGAGTCCAGTTTTTTTTGACTAATTTAACATATTTTTTTGGTTAGACGGATGATATTTCAAATTGGTTTTCCAGAATCATTTGGCGTATATCTTTTAATAAACTCAGCAGTATAAGTGATTTTATATTATTTCATTCCAAACAAGAAAAAAATATTTTTTTATCTCATTTTTTATATTTTAACCAAAAGTTAAAAAAAAAACTGAGAATTTTTTTTCGCTAAGCCAAATGGGGCTTTAAAAACGATTTTTTGGATATTCAAAATGCCATTTTTCTACAATATTTGAACTACCAAATTAATATTCAGCCTATTTTAATTAATAAGGTAAACATAATTTGCACTCTTATGTACCATCCGATAAGAGAAAGAACACAATGTCCCCTAAATTTCCAATTGGCAAATTTATGACCACAAATGTTGTACATGCTTAGAAATGGAAATTACATTCACTTTCATTTCAAACTAAAAAAAAAATCATAAATTCTCTATTTTTTGATAATTAATCGCTTAGAATTTAATTTTGCACTAGAAAATAGTTAAAGTGAGCCTCACAAGATTAATAGTCCGACCCGACCCTCAAAATTTGTTATCATATGTGACATTAGATGTTTGTTCCTAGTGCTGATTCTAAGGCTTTAGATCATTGCGTGCTAATTCAAAGGCTTTAGGTCGAGCGTGCGCGCATATATAGATAGATATAGATATAGATATAGATATATTAACCACATATTAAGTGTGTTTATGTATAACCTGTCAAGTCCTTATCGATAGTTTGAAAACCATCCCCATTTGCCGCATCTCTAAGCACTCAAGAGAAATTGTTAAATGATCAAAGAGAATATTATCAAAACTAAGAAAAGAATTGTATAGTGAAAACTCAAAAAAAAAAAATATGCATATGACAATTCATTTTAGGCAGGACTCCTATCATACTAAAATAATTCCTATGTTACTTATTTTAAAAAAACTTTGTACTTAATAGCTTGTGGCATGCTCGCTATATGTGAGTTGCTCTAGCTTTAATAATATGATCGGAGCATTTTATTCATATGGTTTCCTCACGATTATATACTTTATATTAAGTGATTAAAATATTAACATCCACATAAATTATTAATTTTGCGTTATAATTACTTTAAAATCATAAATAGTACCGTCTATTGTTTCAAGCAAATATATCCGATTACGTAATTATAAATGTCCCCCAATTAATGTTAATTTTTTTTTTAAATATTTACTTGTCGAGCGCGTCTACAACTGAATGGGTTTTTTAGTCACAACAAATTAAACTCGATTTTGAGGCCCAAATAATTTGGTCCACAACATGAGGGTATATCCCAATGCAGTTAGTGCCAAAACCCCTTGGGGTTCTATAAATATTACTTTTAATAATGGTTTCTTCTATCTTTGGGTTGGCCCCATAGAGAACTTAGTTTGATTATCTGATTATTTTTTACGTGGACCATTGAATAGATCCCGTTATTAAGATCACGTTATTTTTAAAAAGGTGAACTATCAAGCTCTACTTTAAAAAGCAAATTAATACATGTGATTTTATAGTGAGGTTCTATCATGCATGACTAATCTATTCAACAGATTGTAAAATTAAGATTCCAGATTATTAAAGTAAAACTCACGGATGGATCCCACGTAGCCCAACTAGACCTTTCTATGAAAAGTAAAAGATTAAGCATAACGAGAGAGCACGTATCAGTATCATAACCAATAAGACATCATAAGCTTTTTTAGTTGTATTTTAAAAATCAGTTTTGCATAGTAATTTTAAAAAAATATTTGATTACCAGTTTTTAAAAACATGTTTACAAAAATTTTTCAAAAAATACTAAAATATATCTTCAAGCGCGAAAATAATTTCAGATAACAACATAGCTTCATTTTGCAATTACTGTCACATTTTTTGATTAATGAGCAACAAATATTCAAGTCACACCAACTTAAATACTTATAGCAGTTGCCACTGTATACGTTACATCATATTTGATCAGTTTATGAGAGGAAGATAGCTTGTATACTCTCTCTCTTTCTTTCTCTCAATTTTTTAGTGTCCCCTCCCAAAATAATTTATCCAATCTATGAAATATTAGAAATATTTCATGTCGGTCCTCACTTTTAAAATGTTAGGACACATCCACTTCTTATTTATTGGCATTTCCGAATTGGTTGAATAATAATTTTTTTTAATTGACTTATATAAGTGGTTATCATTGTCCCTTAAAAAATTGACTCCATAAAGACAAACAAATTGGAGGATGGAGTGTATATTTTTCTTGGCTGGGCCTGAAAATTATCAAATAATAAATAAAAATAGGGCAAATTACGTGACCTCCACTGTAGTTTGCCTTTAATTTACAATTTTGGCCCCTGATATTGAAGCCCTATCAAGTGTTGGTCTCTTGAAAGAAGTGATAAAAATCAAAATTACATTAACTCCAACAATAACATCACTACTTGTTCGCTTTTTGCGCCCCCCCACCCCCCACCCCAACACACACACACACCCCCTCCACCACCACCACTACCCTCCACCCCTCTCTCTCCCCCTCTCCCCCCTTTGCCTAATTCCATATGGAGGAGAGAACCATGTGAAGATTGTGGTGCTGAGGTTTTTTTTGTTGATTCAGGTCTTTAATTTTGTAAGTTTCATTTTTCCTCTTTTTTTTTTTCAGTTAAAAATTTTGAATTTGTTATTGGTGAACCAATTTCATGTTGTACTCCATTTTCATTGATTTGGGATATTTTTTGGGGCAATAAAAAGGAGATAGAGAAGTAGGCATTTTTATATGGGAGCAATTAAAATAGATTATGAAAGATAGGATAAGATTTTATTCGGTAAGTAAAGAGAAATAGCAAGATGGAAAAAATATTTCTTGGAGGTAATTAAATGGGGGGAGAAAGATAGAGAGGGTGGGGGATTAGTTAATTAAAAGAGAAAAGGAAAAAGAAGAGAAATATAATTTTTTTTGGGGTAATTAAGAAGGGCAATTATTTTTGGACAATTAAAAGATAATAGGAAAGGAGTGAGATAGATAAATTTTTTTTTTTTGAGTAATTAAAAGAAAATGGGAAACAAGGAAGAATATTGATTTTTTTAGGTACTTAGATCTCAAAAGAAGAATTGCCATGTGCAAGAATGGTACGAGTGGAATGGCATAGCTGAAAGATGGATTAGAATAGAACGTCTTAAAGAACATGGAGAGATATAGAAATATTTTTTGTTAATAAAAGAGAAATATGAAAGGGAGAGAAAGAGGGCATTAGTTTGGGTAATTGATATATATATAGAGAGCAGAGAATATTTTCTGGGTAATTAAAAATAAATTAGAAGAAGAGGGGAATTTTTATGATAAAATAGAAATACAAAATAGAGGACTATAGAGATTTTTTGATAATTAAAAAATAAATTAAATACATAGATAAATAGGAATTTTTGAGAGAAGGAAAGATATTGTTAATCAATTTTATTGTTGGCATCACCAAAATCTGTTAGTTGACTTAACAGTCACCTAACAAATAGGATATTGTGATGTAACTCTAAACTTCCGAGGAGTAAACACTGTTATTTTCAAAGGATAGGGGGGAAACTGTATTAAATGTAAATATTAGAAGGTTAGTGGAATTTTACTATAAAAATAGTTGTGTGCATTAGTTATCAGAACGAAACCGTCAAAGCACCGGTTCAACGGGTTTCACTGGTTCAACCACGGTTCAACCGGATTATATAATAATAAATAATAAAATTATATTTTTATTATAAATAATAAAAAAAAGTATTTTTTTACCCCATTTCATAGTAAAATATCATAGTAAAAAACTATTAAAAATTAAAAATTCAATCAAAATTTTGGGGTCAAACTGTAAAAATTAAAAAGTTTAATTTTTTGTTAAAAAACCGGTCGGTTTTCATTTATCTTCTTCAACCGGTTTTAAAAAATTCAGGTTCGCTTGTATTTCGATTAAAATAGTTTACCAGATCAATATTTTTAGTGTCGATTTTCAATTGAACCGGCCGATCAGATATCAGTCCGATTTTAATAACTATGGTTGGTGAAAGATACGCCTGGAACATTCGATATAGGTGTGTGGGGGCAAACCCTATAGAAGTGGATGGGGACGGAGCCCCCATCGGATATTTCCCAACTGCTTTCATTCACTGCACACGACCCAAACTCCGCTTCTCTCTCTCTCTCTCTTCTCTCTCTCTTTCTCTTCGGAGCTGCCGCGAAATACGGCGGAATGGATAATGTCGCCCCACGCTACATTAACCTATGGAATTAACTCCGTTCAAAGAAAAACGGGAATGGCCGACAGGACCAGGTTAGCCTGGGAACGCTCGGGAAAATTAGGGTGTAATGTAACCGGTTTTGGTCGGTATTATGAGTCTTAACTAATTAAAAATTCATCGAAACTTAATTTTTTAATAAAAAAAAATCGAACCATTCCGTTAGAGAAAAAATTGGTTTGATTTCAGTTGTTTGTTTTGGGCCAATTTTTGAGCTTAAATAAAAACATCCACTTAATAATCATTTCAAACATACAAAATATAATAATTAATTTTTTTTAATTAAAAACTAATGCTTACAAATTTTTCAGTAAGAATTTAACAAGTGTCAATAAGATTTTAGAAGTCCAATCGCGAAAAGAAAAAAAAATATAGACCACAGTTAGCAATAGCCCCAACCAATACAAAGTTTAGATTAAAAGGTGTGGTGTAGCTGTTTTAGCTAGTTCAATTCGGTTCGATTTGATTCAATTATCATATCCACAACAAAATAAACGAATCGATATTTTTTTATATATATTTTACAAATCGAAAAATCTAGGACTAGCAGCTAAAACGAACCAACATTTTTTCGGTCGGTTTGATTTCTCAGTTTTTCGTATACACTCCTAGGAAATATTGTGGACATATGAAAAATATTTAAATTGATTTAATGTTTACTTAATTTTTTAGTTTTGGTTAAATTGTTTTTATTTTTTTTTTGATGTCGTCGTTATTAGAAGAAGAATTGTTGATTTAAATTTTTTGTCATATTTTGAATTTACATTTTTTAGTTTTGGTTAATTTGTTTCTTTTTTGTTTTTTTGATCATCATATTAGAGGAATTGAAAAAAAATATATAATATTTGTTTTACAAACAATGGTAAAATTCAAATTAACGCATATTTTTTAAAAAAAAAGTTTAAATTTTAGTTATTTTTCTGTCTTTTTAAATTTTAGTAATCGCAACCAGCACAAGAAGTAAAAAAAATTCAATTGCAAGATTTAAAAAGTTAATATTCTATGAAATTCCTTTTTAAAATGTAGGAATATTTTTTGGTGAAATGAGTATGAATTAACGTGTAGAAAAACGTTGTCGTATTTAAAAAAGATCCAATAAATAGCGCGCAATGGCATGTAGGCAAAGCTTATGAAGCAATATTTTTATATTTTTTTGTTTTAAAAGTTGTGTCAAGATATTTGAACACAATTTCTGTTTTACTTAACAGCTCATGAACTTTTAAAACATGAAAAAAAATAATTCTTAAAAACTTCATGTGATATTTTTTTTAAATTTTACTGTTAAATAAGTTAATTTTAAATAAGTTAAAACGGTACAAAATACCCTCAATAAGGAAACGTGAATAATATTAAAAATCTTCAAAAAAATTAAAAAAATTATTCAAGGACAAAATTTTTATAAATATTTTTAAAAAAAATGAGAGCTATGTTACACTAACATCTGTTTTTATATTTATCATGATGTGGCCGCAATTCCAAATATAGGTGAAATGCGTTAAATAAATTATTAAAATTATATTCAATTAATTTTGAATTATCCACCTTAAATGATAAATTAAAATAATTAAAGTAAAAAATAAGCATATAATTTTTATTTAAAAAGTGCATTAAAAAAAATTATTCAGTTCTCTAGGTTTATAGCAATTAGCAATACTCTTATTTTCAAAATAATAAAATATATTATATTTAATATGTGTAGGACTTACGTTTTTGTTTTTATAGGATTACAGCAATAGCATTGAATAATTTCTCAGGGATGAATTGGCGACGGGATGTGAGGGGGTGCGTGGAGAGGTGTGATGGGTGGGAGGGGCGAGTGGACCAGTTTTAAGTTAGGTCTCTTAAGGGAAAAAGTAATTGGCTACACGTGGGAAGGTCTCCGTACGGGTAAGTGTGTGGAAAAAACCGAGGAAAATGGTGAGAGAGAGAGGGTTCGGGAAGGGAAATTCATTAAACCACGCTTAATTAGTCTTGCCTTTCTAATCCATGTAAGTCGTTTGTGCCACCGCATAATGCGATCTGCCAGCTCTATTTTTTGGGGGGTGGTTGGAGATAAATATCGTAAAAGTAAATTCGCGCTCCTATTTTTTACGCTTTTATCATTTTGATTATTTTGATTTTTATTAAGGAACAAGTTGGGAATTCTATATTTTTTTAATTTTTCTTAATGAGAGTAATTAAATTTTTTAAAATTAAAAAAGTAGCTTATGTGTCAAATAAATTTTTTTTGTTTTGTTTTTAGTATTTTTTTTTTACAAATTAAATTTAAATTTTACGTTTTCAAATTCTTTCTTGTGCGGAGAGAAAACTAAAAAAAATATTTTTTTTCAATCAAACTATAAAAAAATTAACATAAGATAAATCGGAATGGAATGGATGAGTGTTTGAGTTAAAGGGGTAAAGATCCTGATTTGTGTTAAAAGAGTGATTGTCAAGCGCCACCTGTTGTATTATTAATTATAAAAAAAAGTACTACGTTGTACAAAGGTCTTGAAAATAGCTAGATAGGATAAAGTTTTTGTAAGTAGGAAAAACAAAATCCCCTTTAACTTTCATCCAAATATTTCCATACAAGCGTCGACTTTAAAAAATATTAATTAAATGTTATACTCTTGTAAAAAATTATCAATTCATCCTCCAACATCAAATTTTGGATAAAAAATTGGCCATTCCCCTCACTTGCCAAGTCATTGTAGATTTACTAATCGATTTGATGCTAATTCTAGTAATTTGTAGTATTGAATCTAATTTTACTTATTAATGATAATTAGAGAAAAAAACCCTAATTGAAAGCTTAATTCCCTTTTTTTCCTTTTAATTTTGATCAAAATTTTTCATATTCAAACCCAACACGGCGGAATGGGTCAAATTTTCTTTTTAAATAGTGATGGGTAAAGAGGTTTGGCATAAAATCTTTTATGCCCACGTCACTTATCCTTCTATCATTAATTTTACGAGAGTTAGCGTGGCTGAAAAATTAACGAAATTTTAAAAAATCACGAGTTTAATTAATGTTTTTTAAAAAAAACACGTAGGTGAATGTGGAAGAGATAAATAAAGGCCAGAGAGAGAGGGTGGGGGCATTGGATGATGAATAATGAGTGATACATACCTAAAAAGTGGAGTGTATAAGACACACTCATTTTGCTCTCTCACAAATAGTGAAACCCGTCCCTAATAGAATTTTTAAAAAAAACGTAAAAATTTAATTAGGGCTCGGATCTACTATTTGTAAGAAAATAAAATAAGAATGTGTCTTGTCACACTTACTTTGAATGTGTACCTACTGTTGGATGATAGTGAAAGATCGACCGATGATTGATAGAGACGGGACAAAAATGAAAGAAGGAATGAATGTGTTGTTATCCAAATGCCACTAAGGAAAGTGGCGAAAAGTGGGCGGATGCAGTGTGTGTCTGTCGTGTCGGATTTTCTGGGTGACGCGTCCCAATTGGAAAAACTGCCTGGTGCACCCATCCAATGCGAAGTCCAATGACTTGGCCTCGGTTTAGCATCAGTTTTATTTGAGCTTTTTGAGATTAAATTGTTTTTTATTTAAAATAAGCAAAAAAAAGTTAAAAATGACTTTGTTACTTTTGATTATTTACTTATTTTTATCTAAAGTAAAGCAAAAAAAGCAAAAAAGTTAAAAATTTGACTTTTTTGATAATAAACTTAAAAAAAACTTAGCTTTTAAGTAGGCTCCGCTTGATAATGTTTAAAATTCAAGTTTTTTTTAAGCTTTCTACTAAAAAAAATAAATTTTTTTAATTTTTTTTACTTTTATGTCTTTACTTTAGCTAAAAATAAAGCTTTATAGTTTTTACTGTTTTTTTGTTTTTCTGGTATTTTTTTTTATTTTTTTGTTTTTCTAGATTTACTTTAGTCAAATAATTTATATTATTTTTAGATTTTTGTTTTTTTGATTTTTGATCTTTATTGATTTTATTTTAATTATGTGATCAAAACTTTATATTTTTTTATTTCTTTTGACGAGAGGAACAAAAAAATATTAAATTATCGTTGTTTAATTTGAGACAAAATATTTTATTTTATTTTTTTTTTTTTCCCCCCCCCCCCCCAATTCATCTCGGTCAAGATAATCAAAAACTTATAAAAATTTTGATTAAAAATAAAAAAGTACTTTAGGAAAAAAAAAACTCAAACAATTAAATAACTTAAAATTTTTTTAAAAAAAAACTAGGCCAAAATTGGGATTTAGTAGAAAACCGTTGGAGTATAATTATTAAAAATAAAAAAAAATACAAGTTTAAATTGACATTTCTCGTTTTACGTCCTCGATTTTGCTGGGGGAGTTTATCTTAACTCTCCTTCTATCTCTTGAACTCATTTTATCCGGATATTAGATTCAAAATAATTAATTTTTGATAAGAAATAATGTACTAGTGAAATCTATTTAGAATTGAATGATTCCTATTAGGGTTCCTAATATTGCATTTGCATCAAGGAGCCGCGGGAGGCAGACAGGACTCAACTTCTGTGTCCACACGCTGCGGAGTCGCTGCGTCGGCTACTCCGTTTGTTATCCGAATCAGCTGTCCATTCCTCCTATCCAATCAGGCATCCCTTCATTTTCCTTCCATTATTTAAATTATATTCGTTTATTACTTTGTTTTTATAAATGAGAAATAATTGCATGTAGTCAATTTAATTTGATTTGGTTTTGATTTGAATTTTACTTTTTCATAACTCGACCCAAACTCATTCTCACCGTTCTTCTTAAGTCCGTGGATTAGATAATTTTTTTCTATAATTTTAGAAATAAACAATTATTAATTTTATTTTCTTTGAGATGATAAATTAATAAAAAAATGCTAATGATTGTTAGTTTACTAAAAATATAGGCTAAACAGAATTCGAAAAATCAAGTTGTCAGATCAAAAAAAATAAAATAGGCAGAATAGGTTAAAAAAATTGATTTCTTAGCCAAAACACATTTAAAAAATGAATAATGATTGGTACACACCCAAAAATGGGTGGGTCTACAAGACACACCCATTTTGCCCTCTCACAAATAAGTGGGACCTGTCCTAATTAGGTTTTTTAGAAAAACATGAAAACCCTAATTAGGGCGGGTCCCATTTATTTTGTGAGAGGGCAAAATGAGTGTGTTTTGTACACACTCATTTTTTGATGTGTACCTATCACTACTCTTAAAAAATCTAGATCAAAGGAGGTCTTAGGCTCGGTTTGGCACCAGTTTTTTCAGTTTTTTTTGACTTTTTTATTTAAAATAAGCAAAAAAACCAATCAGAGTTATTTTTTTTACTTTTTTGTTTTTACTTTTTTGCTTATTTTTAACTAAACTAAAGCCAAAAAAATAAAAAAGTCAAAAAATCTTGGCCTTTTTGATAGAAAATTTAAAAAAAAACTTAATTTTTAAGTATTATCAAGGCTCCGTTTGGAACTAGTTTATTTGAGTTTTTTGGCTAGCTTTTTTGCTTAAAATAAGTAAAAAAATCAGTTAGAGTTATTTTTTTTACTCTTTTTTTTGGCTTATTTTTTTATTTTTACCTAAAGTAAAGTCATAAAGCAAAAAAAAATAAAAAATCTTGATTTTTTTGATAGTAAACTTAAAAAAAACTTGACTTTTAAGCATTACCAAATGGAGCCTTAGTCTTGATTCACATAGAAATCTTAGTCTTGCTAGTTATCCTTATGTCCCTGTAAGGCTATGGGCCCGTTTGGCAGCCAGCTTTTTTTCCATGGCTTTTTAGCTTAAAATAAGCAAAAAGCCAATCAGAAGTTGCTTTTTTGCTTTTCTGTTTTGGCTTTTTTGCTGTGTTTTAGGTAAACTTACACCAAAAGCAAAAACAATCAAAAATTCTACCTTTTGGTAGCAATCTTAAAAAAGCTTGGCTTTTTAAGCACTAACCAAACGGAGCCATTTTCGAATAGTAACAATCTTGAAAATGGGACTTTTACCGCAAATGTAAAAAAAAGTAAATCAATCTTTTTTATAAAAATTAAGTGCACGATTCAACAAATAATAATACATGTGAATTAGGAAAACGCCCTCATTTAAAAAAAGAAGAAGATAAGTATCGAAAAATAAAGTATAAAAACTTGATTAATGGCGAACTAGTAATTTTGATAAAAATAAAACGCAGAAAGCAAAAAAAAAAAAGACAAAGTACACCCCCTAACTAAAAAAAAAATTATTTAATTAATTATTGACTTAAAGTTAGAATTCACCAACAATATATATATATACATATATTATATATATATATATAGAATATATTATCCCAGATGAGATTGAATTTTTTGTTTTTTAATTTCTAAAATAAAAGCTTAAAAGCCTTTATCCACTTCATTTGATTTAATTAATTATTGACTTATACCTTACTTATTCTGGCCTACCTCTTGATTTACAATAACCCCATTCACATTGCTCATCTTCCTTGCAACTCTAAAAAGATAAATTGCATATATCTAAAAATATCCACAAATAATTGGCTTTTTACCTTTATATATGCTTTAAATATGTCTCTTTTTTTCGTTTTATTTTTGTTCTTTAAATACATATCCATGTTTTGGAGATTGGATTGGGTGAAAAGGGAATAAACAATTGGTGTAGCTTATGGAAACATGGTTTCCATTCCATTCTTGGAGAATTAGTAAAATATGGGAATGGTAAGAAGGAATGACTAGGGAGAAGATAAAATAAAATAATCCTATACTTTTAACTATTTTTTTATTTTAATTGATGTGGCACAACTAAAAACACAATGAGTTAAATAAATGATTCAGTTATATCTAACGATTGCGGATTATCCCACATCATATCCACATGATATAGTAAATCAAAATGATCAAAACAGACAGTCGTAGTATTATCCAAATAAATAATAGTCATAAATATCGATAAGACATTATTTTGTAGAATTACTTGTTAGGGAGTAAAATACATTTTGGGATATTTGTTAAAATTTTTTCAAAAACAGATTTTAGATTTTGGCACTCCAAAATTTGTGTTATCTTATTTGGCTTGGGAACAAGGAAAAAATAATATTTCGACTCTCATTTTTTTTATAAAATTTTAGATATATGGTCAAATCAATTCCAAACGATGTCTAATATGAGGATACAAATACAATATGAAGTTGCATTATCATTAATATAATTATGCAGATGAATTTTTTTGCTCAAAAAGCTCTTCTATATTACTATTTTTAACGTTAATTCGTTTACAAATGTAAATTAACTACGGTCAAATCGGGTATTATAAAATGTGTTATTCGATGAAAATTATACTGATTAAATCGATAACATACCAACTAAATTTAAATTAATTTTTGGAATAAATCTATATAAGGATAAAATGTAATTTAAAT
>VIGQ01001280.1:17500-20000 GCA_009663005.1 Actinidia chinensis | reverse complement strand
TTGTTTTTTTTTATTCTATGTGATCTTCACTACAAGTAATTGCCATAGGGTTTTTGCTTTGCTGTCTTCCACCCCCAAAACACACCCACCAGTTAGTGTTTAATACACAGTGAGGAACAATTTCAGTTATAGCTAGGACTTCCATTATAAACTTTGAGATTGTGAGCCAGGTCTTCTTTTTGTAGTTCATTGATTTTTTTTCAAGAACGAGAGTGTTCTATGCCGTCTTTAATGTTAATGCTCGTTATAGAACATTGGTTGGATTGAAAGGAGATGGACAAGAGGTGGTGAATTCCCATAGATCCTAAAGTTCCAATCGCCATATGAGTTCCCTAAAAGCGGATTGTGTGTTTCCAAGTGTTGTGTATTTCGATAATTTTGAGAAGTCGGTTATTTTGGTCCCGCGTTGTGAACTGTACTTGGATATTTTTCTCGAACTACAAGATGTCTATGAAGGCGTATCATTTCCTTCGGTTGTCTTATTTGTCTAGTGATTAGACTGTGTTGTATCGGCTTATGATGTGCCGTTTTGTATTATTTAGATTTTTACAAGAGATGTTGTACCGTATGAAAATGAGGAAAAATATGATTTCGAATGACATTGATGAAAAATTATAAATCTCCTCAAAGTACGGTACAGATATGTGTGTGTGTGAGATTTGCATTAATGGACCTACATACGTGTTCAGCCCACATTACAATCGCCGCCAGAAAATGGCCCAGTATCAAAGGGGTATGGGCAAGCTTTGTGGACCATGAAGCCTATGCCCACCACAAACCACCATAAAAATGGACACCAATATGGTTTTTGCACGTATATATATATTTTTTGATAATTTAGTATTTTTTGTTTTTAATAATTTTTTTGTATTTTTATCAACAACTTTATATTTTTTCGTTTTCTTGACAAGAGAAATTTAAAAATATAATTTTTTTATCAATTCATAAAAAAATTCACTAAAGACGAAAAATAAATGTTTAGCCACCAAAATATGTGTTTGTCGTTTATTTGATTTTTGTGAATTAGATGTTTTGAATATATTCCGATTTTCATATAAGAGAGAAACCCCGAAACGTTAAAACCTGACTAAAAGGCAATTTTTTTATTACAACAAAAAAAACATCAAAAATCAAGAACAAGAAAACAAAAACAAAAACAAACAATAGCCTAGACTCAAAAACTATTCGTTATCAAACAACTCGTAGTCAGGGCCCAGGGCTAAAAACTAGAAAGCCACCGACTTTAGGCCTCCCAATTTTTTTCCCCCCCTTTTTATGGACCTCCCACTATCCGCCCTTTAAATGAGGGCCTCCAATCAAAATTACTTCAACAATTTAAATAGATAGCAACTGAATACAATTATGAGCCCAAATATAAAAGCCCAAAATAGGTGGTCAAAAAACTCGATAAATTATTTTGAATACATAGGGGTGGGGCTTCGCTTTGAGCCCCAAAAATCTCAATCCATGTGCTCGTAGTAGCCATTTAATTTTTTTTTTTCACTTTTACAACCAAAAAATTCATCCACAACCACCACCTTCGTCGCCGCAGTCGCTACCAACCAAACAATAAATTAAAAAACTATTTTTTTTAGTTAAAGAAAAATATAAAACAACGGGTGTGAAAATAATTTACGTTTACATTTTTTTCTGGACAAACTGTTGTTATTTTTCAGCGTTTGTATGTAGAGAAAAAAGCATGCAAATGCGGAACAACAGAAGTGGAACGAGACTTGAACAATTTGTTCAAAACCGGTGATTACTGGAACCACTTTCCAAACCGGTCATTTTCCCTTTTTTTTTTTTCTTCTCTTTCTTCCATTAAGGAAATAAAATTGGTTGAATCAAATCTTTTCGTATCTGAACGAGACTTGAACAACACGTTCGCAACGGTATTTTCTTGAACAATACATTTTTTATTTCTCTTTCTTCAATAAGGAAATAATTTGTTGAATCAAAATCTTTCGTATCTGAACGTTCTCTCAAGGATTTGCACTCTCTCTTATATATAAAGAAGAAGAGAGAGAACGAAGTAAGATGATGCGAGTCGGGGGAGAGGAGACGACAAAAAGAAAGAGAGAGGACAAGAAGATGAGGTTTTTGCTTGATTTTGTTTAATCCCTATTAATTTGTCTGCTGGAGGAATTGCCTTTGAGATAGGGTTCTTTCTTGTTTGATTTTACTGTTTAATTGTTAATTTCAAAAATGTGCGATAACGTACGTGTTGTTTTGGTAGGGCTTTCCAAGGTGATGTTTCAGTCCACATTTGCTCACCGATTTACTTTAAACAATTTTTTTGAGTTCTTTTAATGAGAACTAATAGTTCTGTAACTAGGTCTTCAATATTGCCATAAACGTGTTCGGATTTTCCTGTGATTGCAGGTTCCACTGCTCGATTTCGAAGAAGCTAGATGTGTGTTGTGCGTAGTAATGGTGTATTGAATTATCGGGTTAATTAAATATTTCTTTGTCACCGTTAATTTTATGTGAAAGGATTAAT
>VIGQ01001998.1:25000-27115 GCA_009663005.1 Actinidia chinensis | reverse complement strand
GTTAGAGAGGGATGGGACGGATTTAGGTGTGGGGGAGAGGAAGGGAGATGGGGGCTTTATATAAGGGGGAAACAAACATTAATGCCATATGCCCATTTTAAAATGAGTACTGATCAGATAGGCTTGAGCCCGTTGTATTATCACGAGCTTGCCTACGTGACCGCGCCATATTCATCCATTTGGGATTGGATGAAATTTAAAAAATAAATAAATATAATTTGTTTCATCCATCCACAAATGGGTGGATGTGACGCCGCCACGTAGGCGAGCCCGTGGTACCCGTCTGATCAGTGCTCTTTTAGAATATCATTGCCTTTTTTTTAAGGAAAATATTTTTTGCACTCTTTTTTTTTTATCAAATGCACTCCATTTTTTGTCCTTGTTATGGAGTATATTTGATAAAAAAAGTGCAAAATAAATTATTAAATGCACTCCATAATAGGACAAAAAATAGAGTGCATTTGATAAAAAAAATGAGTGCATAAATTATTTTTCTTTTTAATTTGTTTATTTTTTTAGTGATTTTTTATTAATTTTTAATCTGTTTTTATATGTTTTGGGTTCGTTTTTATTTAAGGAATCAAAAAGTAAAAAAAAAATTATACTTACAAACAACACTGATAAAGTCAAAATTTATGCATAAATTCAAAATTAGTATTGTACGAGTCACGTCCAGAATGAGTCTGGTCTATAAAGTTTTAATTTTATATAAGTAGGTAATAATTCTAGTGCGTGATAATGGAAATGACGTTTTGTAAACAGAAATGTTATGGTCACCGATAGTTTTATCGATTTTGTTACCGATGGAATCAAAACGACGTCGTTCAATTAAATTCATTTTTATAGGAAAGAAATTAAAAGCCATTTTTGTACAAAAACGACGTTGTTTTGATTTCATCGGTAACAAAATTGGTAGAACTATCGATGACTGTAGCATTTCTGTTTGTAAATAAGTGTCATTTTTTTGATTGTCTTTTTTTTTTTTATTTAAATATTATTTTCCAAAACAAATTAGTTCACCCACATTTTACTTGTACGTAATTATAAGTAATTGTCTGCATATTGTACGTAGCTGCCTCTTAAACTTGTGAGCTCTACAACAAATTTAGAATTCGAATAGGGATTTGATTGCAATTTTGGCTAGCAAAAAGTGAAAAAGGCATGAGATCTGTGTGTTGTTATTTTTAAAAGTTATATCGGTATTTGTTATAATTTCTGCTTTTGCTTGCGAGTCAAATACAACTTTAAAAAGTTAAAAAAATTAATTTTTACTTATATGTCTTAAAAGTTATTTTTCAACTTCTACTTTTGAGAAATTAATTTTAAAAGAATCAGGCCTGATTCTTTTATACACTGACATTAATTTTCTCCCTTAAGGTTCCGAGTTAATACACAAAATACTATTGACATTTATTTTTCAACTTCTAATTTTGAGAAATTAATTTTAACACGAGTTTACCTACAATACATGATTTATTTTGGGAGCCATTATGCCTTCCACCGACACCTAATGTAAAAGAATCAGGCTTATCTACCGTTTATTTTTTAACTGCATAGGTGTAATTTAAGTATTTTAGATTCCGTTTTCGACCCAAATATGCAAACTATTCATATTAAAAGAAAAAAAGGATGGCCGTTTGTGTATTAAAGAAGTTGGTAAATGGAGACAACAAAATTGAGGAAAAGGGTTTTAGAAATGTTGTGATAAAATTCTGGCGATACTTTATTTTGAGGCTTTTTGGGTATGGATACGAATTCATTAAAAATTAGTTAATTTTAATTTATAGCAGATTTGATGTACTTACCTACGTTCATTCTAATGCTGACATGGCACCTCTTGTGGCTGGACGTTTCACGTTTCACCTCACTGATCAAGAGAGCAAATTCACCAGAAAAAGAAATCTGAAACGCAAAAGGATCTTATTAACTATGATCTTAATGGCATAGGCATGGTTTTAATAATTTTAAATCGAGGCAGCATACCTGAAGTTGGAATTTTGAACGGTGAATTGTTTAGTCTAAAGTATTTTGGATCTCTATTTTGATGATTCAAATCGATGATATTGTAAATGGTGAAATAGCACTGACCTCCCTATAGGTTTCTGGTTTATACAC
>VIGQ01001998.1:17500-20000 GCA_009663005.1 Actinidia chinensis | reverse complement strand
TGTGTGATTCACATAAGTTCTTATTCAATGAATGGATTTACATATTTTTTATTCATTTAATTATTTTTTTAGTGAGACCCACAATAAAAAATTAAAAAACACATTTCTTTTTATCTTATTTTCGTTTCTTTTGTATTTAATAATTTTTTTTACTATTTGATTAATTTTTTATATTACTTTAGTTATTTTGACGATAAGAGTTTAAAAATATAAAAATTATTTAATTTGGAGATAAAAATATTTTTTTTTATTTTTAGTGAATTTTTTATTAAATTAGATATTTTTTTATATTTTTAGACTATTTTTATCGAGAGAAACCGAAAAAGTATAAAATATTAATTAATTAGTGAAAAAAAATCACTAAAAATAATAAAATATAAAAAATAAAGCAAATAAAAAAATTATTCAAATAAAAAGGAAAGTGATTTTCATACGCCTATTTTTTTTAATTGATTATTTTTTATATTTATTAAAATTAATTTATTCAATAGTTATAAAAAAAATATTTAAATAAATTTATCATAATAAAAATATAATAATATAAAATTTTAATGAGTACACAAATTTTTTATATACCGTGCTATAAATTTGGACAACTACTAGTGTTATATAAAAGAGAGGGAATGTGCCATTTGTGGGAGACCAAAGACAGTAATGCAAATCTTTGACCTTTGACTTCTCGTCAAAGATTTTTTTGTTATGGAGTATAAACAAGAAATTTTTTGAGTCAGTTCAGTTGTAATGAAATTCGAGTCCCTCTTCTTCTCTCCCTGTCTCCCACTACCCTCGACTTCTGAGTTCTGACTGTCCCCACTCTTTTTGCTTGCCAATTTTTTTCTTGTCAGTAAATTAATGATTATCGTATTGCGACAGCTTGAACAGGTTCAGAAAATAAGAGAGTTTGTATACTTTCTGAAACTCTCTTATATGCATTTTGTTTCCAATGAAACTTTGATTCGATCATTGTCTTTTAATGAAATTTTTACTTTTTCAATTATTTTTTTTTAAAAAATCAAGTAATTTAAATTGAGAGCTAGGAAGAGTATTACTCCGGAATATTAATAATATCCCCGGTTGGAAGATCATGGATCATTTTGTGAATAAAGGAACTTAGGGGCCTAATCTATAATTAATTCTGTTTTTCAATTCTCGACAAGATTCAAATCATCCTTTCCACAAGAATGGGTCCTGAAATCAATGCAAGTATGAACACAGTTGAGACGCAAATAAAATGGGGCAAGTTTAGATTTTAAAGCTACCATGATATTACGAAAGGATGATTTACAAATGTGAAAAAGCTAGTGGTGAGTAAAATATAAATATATGAGATAAACTAATGAAGGGATTTGGGCATGGTACTCTGTTGGGATGTGTTATTTCGGTCCACATCTATTTCAATTATATGATCAAAATCGTTCATATCATAAGGTCGACGACCATAACCTCATACAAAATAATTGAGTTGATTAAATATTGACAACCATGATATGATCATGAATTATGTACCGGCGAACCAATAAAATGAATGATTTTCATCACATGATTGGGACCGAGTCGGCTCCCGTATCATTCCATGCCAGTTGCAGTAGTAACATGGAGAGATTTGATCTAACCAACATATGCACGAATCATGAAGTCAGAATCTTGCATTCGTGTGTCACATTCACAAACATGATTTAATAAGCCGTGTTAATTAATTCAAATTAAATCAACTTAACTAATTCATTAAAGATATAAGTCCGTAATGTTAAGTTTAAAGATTCATTCATCATGTGAAACTTTGGAAAGGGCCTAGAAACCCTGCGTTGCTCATCTTTTCATGCTACAAGAATATTAAGTAAAATGGTTTTGCATGCATGGTGTTTGACAAGCTTTTGAAAACTGCCTTAGTCACCTATTCACGAGGGTCTCGTAAAGCTTTCGATTTTGTATTGAGTTAATTCATACAGAGTTTTGTCTCGTCCTTAAAAAGTGCTTTAGTCACCTGTTCACGAGGGTCTCGTAAAACCTTCGATTTTGTATTGAGTTAATTCATACAGAGTTTTGTCTCGTCCTTAAAAAGAGTTCTCCACTTATAGACGGAGGGATTAGTCTCCTAATTAATTGGTCCATATACCGAGTTATAAAAAAAAAATAGACTTGGTTTGGCAAGATTTTAGCAGCCTACTTTACTTTATTAGATGGAAGCTTTTGTTCTCTCTCAGTGAAAACAAGTAATCTCATAACATGAAGCAATGGACTGCAGGGCCGGCTCAAGGAATAGGGTTATTAAGGCCATTGTGTAGGGTCTCAAAATTGGAAGACTCTTATCTATTTTCGTACAATGGATGTGTATTAGACTTGTTATATTTCTAAATTCCAAAATTTCTAAAAGTTCTCTTCTATAGAAAAAGTCCCTTCCAAATTCAAATTTCTCTTTTTATTTATTGAATTGCTCTGTTTTTCTTTTTCCCTGTCTTGGGTAAAAAAAATCTCATTTTAATTTAATAAACAGTTTATG
>VIGQ01002192.1:12500-22500 GCA_009663005.1 Actinidia chinensis | reverse complement strand
TATAAAAAATCATCTAATTTAAAAAAAAACTCACTAAAGACGAAAATAAACTAATTTTATATTTTTTTTATCAAATATATATATATTTTCAAATTAGTGAATTTTTTTTATATTTTCAACTCTGTCGTTAGAAAGAAACCAGAAAATAAGGATTTAATCAAACGGTGAAAAAACTCATTATCAAACGAAAAAAAGAAAATCAAAACATTAAAAAAACTTAACCCCATATTGGGCCTAGATGGAGACCGTGTCCAATTTCAAGTTAATCAGTGAAGAATATTTACTTTGTCCTGATGTATTGGTTGGCCCAACCCAGTCCTAATAATGCGCTTGTTCGGCAACTTTTTTTTGGTTCGGTTTTGTCTTATGTTATTTTGGGCCTATTTTAATGACCGAAACCATATACTTCAGACTTTTATACATAGATATCTTTGAAAAAAGAAATCAATTCAATCCGATTCATGTAACTACATTTCTTTTCATACTCGTTTTGATAAATTTGAATGGCGGACGTGTTCTCAAATTCATATTTACCTCAAAAATAAATGTTATAAAATCATGTGACTACAGTGATCAAATCAAGGCGAGTTTTGGTACGAATAACTAATACATTTGAGGTCTAAAAAATGAACAGTTTTAATTATCGAAATGTGCCTTAATCCCTATGATGGGTCCACGAAGCAAATTTTAGACCTCCCTAATTGTTGCTCACAACAAAGCGCAAACCAACTACTTTAAAAATGAAAATTCAACTTAAAAAAATATATAAAACAATATAATAATTTTTTCAAACAAACTACCAAAAATAATAAAAAACAATAATAATGTTGAGTATTATCTAATTGTGTTCAAGTGTTACAATCCCAAAAAGGCCAAAAGCCCACCCAACACATCAAATTAACAAACACATCACTAATCTCTTTTTTGTATCCAAACACCCCCAAAAGGGAAAAACAAAAGCCTCTCTATACATCCAACTCTTCTTCCAAGTGTCCCAAATAAAAGGCTTCTTCATCAACTTGTGCTTGAGCATTTGGAAGGTGTCCTTGGTTCTGTGAAAAAAAAAAATCAGCATAAAATACTAATGAAATGTTACTAACATGAAGTGATAGAGGTATATGCTTAGGCTCAGTTTGGATTTTTTTTTTTAAAAATTAAATCAAGATTTTAAATTTTTACATTTATCTCGTCAAGAGAAACCGAAAAATATAAAAACCGTAAAACAAAAAAAAGAGAGAACGTAACAGAGCTAAATTAACTAGCTCAAACCGAGCCTATTTTTATTTTATTTTTTGTATTTCTCAAATTGAGTTAATTTTTGTATTTGTGCATGTATGACAAGGAAAGAAGATATGGATTTACCTAACCCATGTGCCTCGGAGCTCTTCATCAACCTTAGACGCTTGCATGATTCAACAAACATTCTGCCCCAAAAAAAGGAAACAGATGATTAGTCAATTGAAAGCACATTTCTCTAGCTATGAAATATGAACCTCTTTGGTTCTTTTGTATGCTC
This sequence comes from Actinidia chinensis, assembly GCA_009663005.1. Taxonomy (NCBI): domain Eukaryota; kingdom Viridiplantae; phylum Streptophyta; class Magnoliopsida; order Ericales; family Actinidiaceae; genus Actinidia; species Actinidia chinensis. The sequence goes on along the minus strand of VIGQ01002192.1, from coordinate 20,984 downwards.
ATTTTTGTTAAACATATAAACAATCACAAGAATCAAAACAAACGGTGACAAAAAAGAGTAAATGCATAACATTATTTTATTTTCTTTACAGTTTAGTATTTATGTACAATCTAATTAGGTTCGAGAGAGACTAATTTTAAAATTATAAAATTAATGGTTAGATAAATCTCTAGTCGCCGTACGAAAACATGAACTGACGATATTTTGAACACAAAGACATGGCTTTTACAAGCCCGGATTACCCGTGAGGGTTAAAACAAATTGTAAGGGCAGTTATGGAAACTCACTTCCATGGCACATCTCCAACTAGCATCCAGTCACCATCTTTGTCCTCGTACGTGGGCACATATTCCGACCCATTCACACTGTCCATAAGCTTCCTCTCGAGATAATCATCTGAACAAAGGTACACAAGAAAAATTACCAAATTACCCTTGAATACAACAAATATCAAATGTACAAACCATAATTTGCATAAAATAGGATTATGCACATACGGATGGTGAAGCAGCTGAACAAGTCCTCTAGAGCACCCAACAGCTGCTGATAGGAGTTGTACATCTCCAAATCAAATTTTCTCAAGATATGGGGGGCTCCCTTTTCCCATTTCTATTTTTTCCTCTTTTTTTTTGTCTTCCCCTTCTCTCCTATCTCGCCATCCCCCTTTCCCTCTTTCCACCTGTAGCTCCATCCACAGCCACCTTCACATACTTGCAGCTCTTCTTCAATATTATGTTCTTCCTAAGTGATCTCACGGGTGGCCACCCTACGACTTGGGCCCTGAAAATTATTAATTAGAAAGAGTCATGTCATATTTCAATTTAAAAAAAAAACAATCTATAATTATATATATATGTATATATAATAGTGGAGAGATCAAATATCGTGACTCGAAAAAAAATAACTAAATGGAATTTTAAAGCATCATCATGCTGAGTTTGGAGTAGGTGTTATGTTATACCCACCACACCGTGCTATTTGTATTATTCAGGATCAGATTCGTGCATTACAGGACTCGCTAAGTATGCAACCCATTCAATTTGATCGAACATTGACAACCATGATGTAATCGAATCATATTAGTATTACAATTTATGCTCAAAATTAATTATTACTTAATTTTTCTCAAGGCAAATATGATGTAATCGCATTGCAATCAACTTATCTTTTTTGGTGGATAATCTATTCATCGAGTCCTATTACATAAAAAATCTGATCACATAATTAAATCCAAATATTGCTCAAATAATGCAAGCAACACAGTGTTGTGATTGTTGATATGGGTAACCACAATTTCTCCTTAACCAATCCGTACTAAATTGGAACCTCTAAATTGATATGAGGTTATGTTTATCAGGCCAACTCTTTCTATTATTGTTGAAAAAAAGAAGTAAAAAACTATATAGGGGTACAAAACGTGTAGGCTGTATGCATAATTCTCGAGGAGCAAAGTGAGAGATTATGTGAAGTACAATTTAGATAGTAATTTCAGCAAAGTTGAGGGGTGCGTAAATGGACTTACTTTTTTGCTGTGGGAGATTTAGCCTTCGTCGGATTTATCATCTTCAAAATTTTATCTACAATCTCCGAAAATCCACGTTTGTCGCCGACTTCGGATTCCGATTCTCGCCCGTTCAACCCTAGCGTGAGCTCTGTCTCCGTCAAATTCTGGCCGGTGACGTCACTTTCAGGCAACTTCTTCCCCATCTCCGGTGCCATCTCGCTCTCTCGCTCTAGGCTGCTTTTGTAATGTTTGGCTTTTCGTTGTTATTTTATGACTCGTAATGTGAAGTGTGAACCACCCACCCACAAAGACGCGTTTGTTTCTACTATATATACGGTCCTGCTGTTGACTGCCTAATTGACGGTCGTTAAGATTTTTTAAGGTTTTTTTGTTTAGTCTCCTTTGCCAAGGCAAAGTCATCTATATTATATTATATATGACATAAATATTTTTGAATATTCTTCTTATTATTTATAGTTGAAATTTATTTAAATTAATTTAATTATTGAGATTTTATCTAAACTTAATTTTTTAAAAAAAAAATTCACTTCATTCTTCTTAAATGCGTGGAACCAACGTAAGTTATGATTTTTTAAAAAAACTAGGCATATTTTTTACTCATTTGTTTATTTTTTTAATGAGATGTTATTTTTTAATTCACTCATTTTTTTTCTTCTCATTTCTCTCAAACTAACAACACTTTTCAAAACCATTATACTTTTTAATTTGTTCTCTATTTTATAGCAATATATCTCTATTCGTATAGGCATTTACTGTAATCTTCTTATCTGACCTTATTATCTTATTATTTTTTAAGCTGTAAAATTCTAACGAGTACGTATAAGAAGTAATTTTTTTAAGAGATATAGTGTATATAGACACGGACAATTATTAGTTAGTTTTCTAATCTCACCTATCCTAGATAGGATCTTGTCTAATATTTTGTTCAATTGAAAATTTTAGCCTTTATCTCCTTCCGCACATTTGTGGTCAAAGTGATATTCTCTCTCTAAAAAAGCGCTCTCTCTCTCTCTCTCTCTCTCAAATTGGATGTACTCTTGATACTGATACGTCATTCTACTAGTAATTTTTGCATAAATTTTTTGTCAAAATAATATTTTTCTTTTCAAATTAATGTAATTTGAATTATTTATTTGGCAGAATTAATTAAAAAAATAATGCATGCAAAGAAATTTGAGTCATCAAACATTAGTAGTCACTGATTAATTTATATTTTTTATTTTAAAATATCTTCCCCCACATTCTATATCTACGTGATAGAGAGTAAAATTACTTGGACACCCTTTGGTTCTTCAAATATAAAGTCTTATAGGATTCAAAATTTGAAAAAAAGAAGGATAAATAACAAATATCTCCCACAAAATTTCTAACAAACATAATCAAATCTCTCACATTTTATATAGAGACTCTTATAGGATTCAGAATTTGAAAAAAGAAGGGTAAATTACAAAGACCTCCCTCGAGATTTCTAACAAATGTAACCAAATCTCTCATATTTTAGAAATTACATCCTACACCCTATAATTTGTATTCGGACTTCTTTCCACTCAAAACTGTCCCACTTCTTTGGCTTCTTTAACAAACAGTTTACAGCAGCAGGGCCAGTGGGACCCATTTAAGCAACGCACTTTGACCGGTATATGTCATTCACTTTATCTATATTATAAATCACAACTCATTTTAAATCTTAAATATATCTCTTGCTATCTACGGTTTAAATTCATTTGAATTAATCTAACGGCTGAGATTTCACTTGAAATTATTTTTTTTCCTCTCAAAACTATCGCTTCCTTCTTCTTAAAAGGTGTGGAGTCCACATATATTTTTATCTAATAGACAAAAAATATTTAAAAATGGGCATATATTTTACCCATTAGATCATTTTTTAGTAGAACCCACAACAAAAAAACTAAAACACGTCTTTATTTTTTTCTCATTTCTTCAAAACTAGCAAAACTTTTTAAAATCACTGTAATTTTTAATTTATTCTCCATTTTATAGCAATATATTTTTTTATATATGTATGCAATATATTTTTTATATGACGTTTATATTTTGCCTATTTTTTAAATTATAAAATTCTAATAAATAGATTTAATTTTTTTTTTAGGTAGTTCATATGTAAGGGTATTACTAATTATATACAATTTTTGGAGACTTGAGGTGGTCGACAGCTCTTGATTAGACCCGTGGAGAATGACCGCGTGTCCCCGTGAGCGGCATGTGAGATTGTTCCACCGTTATCGTAATTACACGATGCGAACGACCGTCTGTGATTTCGGGTGCTTCTAAGTTTGGGCCATCGGTCGGTTGGAGACGGTCCCTTCCGTCCTTCATACTCATTTCAATTATTTTGGGGTTTGGATTCTCTGCTTCGGTCCACCATGAAAGGTTTTTTGTTAAGGATTGCGATAAGAGCATCTACAAGTCCAATAGACAAAATTATAATTTTAGCAGTCAGAATATTAATGTGCTCTCCTATGCAAGTAGATTTTTTTATATTATTTTCCCAAAACCTAAAATCCAAATGTCTAGTCATATAAGAAAAAAAAGAAAGTAGAGTGTTAAATTTATTTATAATTAAATATAGTTGTTGATCATTGGAGTCGGATGAATTTTAAAACTTCATAATAAATATAAAATCAGTCTAAAAGACGATCTACTAAGAAAACTCGAATGACGCTGGTTGGCAAATTGTACAGTCTTCATCCTGATATGTGTTTACATGGAGTCATTGTACAATTATTTTAAAATTTATGATCTATCCATTTTTATATTTTTAAAAATGAGAATAAATGGGCAAATTGGATCATGAATGAGGATTTGGTATGTGTGTATGGCAAGTGATCGTGATTGTACAAATACACTTCCGACGAAAATGATATTATTTTGGTTTAACATAAAATGATATCGTTTTTACTTATTCATTAAAATAATATTATTTTAATTTTAAAATATATAAAATAATATTATTTTATACACTTTAAAATCACTTCATCATGCACACACTTGTGAGGATCCAAACTCCATGAATGAAGTCATATTGATTAGTTTAATTAACGGAAGCAATAGAAGGAGGACTATTTCGGGGCCCACTTGTGTGGTGTAACAATTCGAGTGTGCCCAAAGATACACGGAAGCAGAAACCCGCGGTCGTGGAGTAATGATAGAGAGGAGGTGGGACCAACATGTTGGGGTTTTGAGGTACAAGTCAACTTTTGCGAGTTCCGTGTGCAAATGGAACAGACGGGGGTCCCAATACAGCACGTGAGCGTGTTGCTTTGTCGGGAAATGGTTTTGGATGGACCGACACGTGGAATTCTCTTACCGCGTTCCGACCGCGGATTTGAAGCATTGGCATAAGGCCCCGTTTGGCTAGGTTTTCGATTTTTAAATTTTTTATTTGAAGTTTTTTTTTATATGTGATCAAAATTTTAGACTTTTGAGTCTCTTTCTAGCTAATTGATTTCATACGAAAATAAAAATTAATATATAAGATCGACGGTATTTTCTCAGAGTTCTTACTATTTTTCTTTTCTACAATGCTAAAGAAGAGGGAAAAAATTGAAACCGATAGCAAAAACATTATGAATATTTTCATACGTAAAAATGAATAATAATGGATCTGCTTCACCTGTAGACTTATCAAAGGTGGATGTAAAGCTCAAGCTTTGGTACTAGTGCTGATAAATGAGTCGTATAATAAATTGTTTAAATTTAGTTATTTTAAATATATATTTGAGCTGAGTTAATTTATCAAGAGAATTGATTTCAAATGTACTTTAATCATGTTGATCACAACCTAAACTCGAGTAATTTAATTTTTTTAACTATTATTATAAATTTATCGAAGCAAGTAGTAGATTGTTCAAACTTAGCTTAAAATCTTAACGAACTTTATAAATATATTCGATTTTAATTTTTTTATCAAGTAAATTGATCTCAAACGATCTTTTAACTAATCAATTACAAGCTAAGTTTTAGTTGTTTGGTTCGTTTATCAATCATATCTATCCCTAATTAACTAGATTTATGTGTTTTTGTTAAGTTGGTATTAATAAATTTAAAGAAAAGTAAAATGTAATCTATTCTACAAATTTAAGAATATTCAATGATTGTAGCTAACCTTTTGCTTTCTAGCTCTACCTTCACTTTTCAAATTATGTAAGAAAGGGTTCGTTTTTTGTACAACAAATTGTCATTCAACAAAGAATAAGCTATATAATGTTAATTATTCAACTTCATAGCAGACAATTAGTCAAAAACCCAACAATTTTAATAAATTATTTACTTTTTTGTCACACATTTTCTAATTGTAAAAGGATAAATTATCTAACTATATTCCTGAACGAGCTCCACTGTGCGCCACCGATGGACGGTCGCTTTTCGGATAACGAACACAATGACCACCTTGACCGAGTTGCGGGATAATGAATAACGTACACACAAAGCTTTCACCACCACACGCACGCATGAGCTCAAGTTCTTATGATGTGATAGACTAGCTAACAACCACATTCATAGGGGCATGATTGGATCAACCACTTGCTTGCTAACCCAACAACTATTTGTACGCGCTGAGGTATACTATAAAAATGAGCACTCTTCTCTCCTGGATGGATAATCAATACTTTCTATTTCTCTCTCTAGAATCAGAGGTTAAGGACTCTCTTTTTGATAAAATTTCTCTTATTTTAATTAACCGTCGGAGAGTCATTCCAGAAACAGCTCCAAGTGGTCCTTCTCATAATTCATGCCTTGTAGGTTCGATCGAATAGAGTTTAGGAGCACCAAAAAAATCCTGGCTCCACCCCTTTGTCTACACTTTCCATCCCCACACTAAGCATAGGGTATTACATCGAAAAATAGTAAAATTTAGAGTTAGTGTCTCTAAATACAATGAACTAAGCATAACCAATATTGTCTGAAACTATGAATTGATCTTAATTAATTAATCTGAAAAAATTATTAAATCCCATTTCCAAGATACCGATCCATCAGACCGCATCAATCTAGGATTAATTAATAAAAAATGATAGTTTAGTTCGTTGTGATTAAACCACTTGTGCATAATGCACAACATATTCGGAACCTGAAATCAAATTAAGAGTTCGGATTGGAATTGGACGGTTTAATCAGGAGATTTTTTTAATAAAAAATTCTATGTTCGTTTTAATACAAAAACATGCACTGGAACGTGATTTCGGTTCCATAGCACACTTTCTTTTTTATTTATAAAAAAATTATAAAAATAACTCCAGAATTTGACTATTCAATTAGCTAGTTCTGACATTTGAGTTATTGTCCCAGATTAAGTTAACATATGATTCTATTATGATGCTGATGTGTACAGTGTATGAAACAAATATTTGACTAAGATGTGGTCAAGTCAATGGAAGAACATTGAAATTAATTTCCCTTGGTTAAATAAATAGAGTAGTGCTATGATTTTTAAATTTGAACTAAGAAAAGTTTTTTTAATTTAAAATAAATAATATAAATTCACTTGAATATGTAAAATTACATAATCAAGTGAATTTATATCATCCATTTTTAAATTTAAAAAACATTTTTTGATTTCAAAATTCGAGAAACTTAAGATTTCTCAAATACATAAGAACGTCATTCAGAACAAGTGTCATTTAATTTAGATTAATACAAATAATATTTATAAATAGATTGGTGATTTTCATATTTTCTTTATTTGCACTCTTTTTTTTTTGTTTTTTATTAGAATGTATTTACCTAAATACTCACTTTTACTCAATGTTTTCACTACATAGAAAAAGAAAAATAATTTCTACACTCCTAAAATTGATTTCTGCAATTCAAATTTTATAAAAGTAAGAGTGCAAACATCAATTTTAGGAGTGTAGAAATCATTTCCCTAGAAGAATATCTAGATAATTAAATCGCACAAATTAATTCAGTTTCAGCGGTTATATAGTTTTTATGTTTTTTTTCTAACCTCTTGAAAGAAGTTTCCATCTTGCTTCATTACTAAGAATTATTTTTCCTTGTTTAAAAGGATCTTCTTGCATCATTGAGTTTCATAGATGAGACCTTTTTGCCTTAAAATGTGGTCCAAAAGATTTCTTTGCAATAATTTTTGCAATATAGAACATTTTTGGTATTCGGAATTTTGGAGGACATTTTTCAACACAATTATGCGGACTTTGTCTTCGTCGGCAACTTTTGCGGATTCAAAGGTTCCTCATTGTGTGGGGGACTTTTGAACTGACATGTGCAACTGATCACAATGAATGTTTTTTCTCATGTAAACATGTCATATTATTTTAATGTCTTAATTAAATAGAATTGTAATTTGATGGCTATAGAATTGCAAAAATAGGTCGTTGATGGTAATAATAAGTGCAAATTCTGCATAGAATTTGTAAAATTAAAGACTTTTTTGTTACTACCGTCAAAAGCTCGTGAAGTTAACCTTATTTAATGTACTCTCAGTCATATAATCTATCTTGAAATTTGTATGTTTTGAGATTCTCATCATATTATATAATTCTGCATTAGAACAGAAAAAATACAAGTCCATGACGGAATCACAATTAGACACTCAAGTCTCCACCTGTAAAAATTTGTAGAGTTGACTCACTTGTACTTAGAAGTTTCTAATTTGACAAAGTGAAAAATCAACTTGGGTGAATATTAAGTTATGCCAACATTGCCAAGAAAATGAAATTAGGGCATGAGGGAGAGGGAGAGGGAGAGGGAGAGGGAGAGAGGGAGAGGGAGAGACTTATTACTCCCATGGAACATCTCCTCAACCCCCTCAACTGTCCAAATATGAAAAACTAACTACAACTACTTTTCTTGCGCTCATTAATTTTTTCATTGAGACTGCTTACTAGAACCACAAAACTTAATAGTCTAAGATTTTCCTCGAAACTTATCTTAGGCTATATTTATTAGTTTCTTTTATGGTTTGCCAAATTTAATCT
>VIGQ01000949.1:27500-30051 GCA_009663005.1 Actinidia chinensis | reverse complement strand
CAAGTATTTTCATTGGCCAAAAGTGAAACATTTAAAAGGAAAACACAAATTAAAAAACAAACGTGACTATTCGCAGTTACAGTTTTATCGGGGGAAATAGTGTTTTTTCAAAGTTAAAATGATAAACTTACCTTCGATCAACCATGTCCACAAGAGATTGAATGAATTGCAATGGTATCCGTTGAAAATATTTGCAAAAAACTAATTATGCTAGTTTGATTGATTTATTTGCTTCTAGAAAATACAAGAGATCGTGTTTAAATATTATTTATTAATTTCATGTAATGTTAAGTACCTTTTGTGTCTTCGATATCTAAATGTTGTAAATTTTTTTGTTGTGAGATTTGTATCTTTTAAAATTATAAGCGTTTCTTTAAAAAATTAAGGATCCCCCCCCATTAATTTTGGGTGCTTAGGTCCCTAAATATTCAAGACTGGGCCTGAATAAATTTAAAATAAATATTTTTTTGTGCTTTGTATAGAACCTGATGTATCAAGATGCAAATATTATAGAATCAATGATTGAAACTTCAAGGGCTCATAATTAGTATGAGAAAAAACGTGTTTTAGTTAATTATATGGTTGGTAATGGGTATCCTAAGATTTCTTTATTTTGAAAGCGATATTTTTGGAGTTTGTATGAATTTTTGAGCCTTGTATCTTTTGAATTCTCTATTGTGCTCAATATTTTTTAGATTTGTTATGGAAGTTTTTAGCTAACAAATTATAAGAAAACCTATTAACCTATGTCTAAATGAAAATTTCAATACATTCCAAACTGGGAAAGGCCCAAGCGATCATTTATTGGCTTTATGTGTAAGAAGCGCCGCCTTGCAACTTCCACATCTAATACAAAGGTTTATATATATCTATCCTATAAAATTAATTTCCTTTTCTTTCGCTATCTACGTGGAATCTATTTTGAATTAATCTAACGACTTGAGATTTCACCTGAGATTATTTTTTTCCCCTCCCTAAATTCAACTTTATTCTTTTCAAATGTATGAGGCCACATATGTTCTATCCAACGGTCAAAAACTCTCAAACTTGGCATATTTTTTTTATTCATTTTATAAATTTTTTTATGGGATCCCAAAAAAAAACTAAAACCACGCCGTTATATTTTTTTTATTTCTCCTTCTTTCTCCAAAACTGTAATATTTTTTAAAAAATTAATTAGACTTTCTAATTTATTCCCATTTTATGCAATATATCCTTTTCGTATATGCATGTAATATTCTCATATCTAACGTTTATATTTTATCTGTTTTTTAAGTTATAAAACTCTAACAAGTATGCGTAAGAGATGATCTTTTGATGGACGTAATACTTGTGTGCACAGACAATTCCTAGTATATATATAAAGATTATGTATTATCCATTTGGAACTGGCTTCCAGTGATTCATCTCACATGTTTACCACCATTTCTTTCTTATTCATTGGAATGATAAAAGCAACAGATCATTCCATAGAGCCAGCCCCAACCCCTGCCATTTTTTTTATTTTATAATCATCATCATGTATGAACTTGTTGCCATCTTCGATGCTTGTGAATGAGATTCTGAGAGAACACAAGATTTTTCGCCCCGTATACCATATGCATATGGAAAGGTCAAAGGATTGTTTGTTCTGGTTATCATGATTCATCACGCAGGTGGTGGGTTGCTCTTCAACCGTAAGGGCTCGTTTGGCTAAAGATATTGTAGGGGATAATTTTTAGAGGTGAGATAAATTTAAAAGAGAGATAACTTTTAATTTTTTTTGGATACTTTTTAGAATGAGTGAATTTAGGTGGAGATAAGGAAAGAAATATATAGATAGACACAACTATAAAATATTTAGATATTAAAATATCTTTTATTTTCTCTATATAAAAAAAACCTTCTATATTTTTGTTTCTCTTTATATATATTTTGTTTTCTATCCCACCGCCCCTTATCTCCGACAACTTTTAGTTAGGTGTAGGTCAATCAAATTATCCGCACTATTTACCCTCCGGGGGCATAAATATCTGTCTCCATATCCGGCAGCCAAAGCCTGAAAAAAAGTTATCTCCTCTAAATCCCCGTATTCCACACGACCCCTAAACTTGAAAGTGCCTTAAGTTGATTTTATACTTTATTGTGCTTTTTGCTTTTTTGCTTTTGTTGAAAATTAATAAGAGAATCTGCAGACCAAATTGTTGGGCCAGGTTTTGGGCTCGAGAGTCGACCCAAAAACTTGCGAACCAAACGCGCCTATTCCAACAGCTGTTAGCCCATAAGGAGAAGCAAACCCAAAAAATAGCCATGGGTGCTTTAATCAAATTACTACTCCTCAAATTAAATAAGAAGAAAGAAGGAAAAAAAGAGAGTAAGAAACCCTACAACGTACAACAAGCCAAACAGGAACTGCACAGGGCACATATACGATACCATACAAAACCTCCCACACACGATATTTTTTCCCCTTCAGACCTCATTCAGAAATCAACCCAACCCCAGCCGCACCGAACCCGAAGTGGCTCGACGGTGAGGCTCTACGCTTCCTATTCTTCCAAAAACAAGTCTC
>VIGQ01000949.1:20000-22500 GCA_009663005.1 Actinidia chinensis | reverse complement strand
GCCTATGCTTTTATTAATAAATTTAATGACGTTAGAGATATAAACTATTTAAACAATAATTAAATACATTAAAAATAACATCTACACATTCTATATATTAGGGACTAAAGTGGTACAAGAATTATTCTTTGAACAACATATTTGAGTATTTAGGGGCCGTTTGGCTATCGGATTAGGCGGGGGATAATTTTTTCCCTCGGATAATTTTTTTCCTTGGTCGTTTGGCTACCGGATATGGGGGCGGATAATTTATACCCCGACGAATATTTATGCCGAAGTAGGAGGTGGATAGAGGTGGATAAATTTTGGGTGGCCTAGACCCCTAATAAAAGTTACCGGCGGATAAGGGGTGGGGGATAAGAAAAAAAATATATAAAGAGAAATTAAAATGTATAATTTATATATATATTATATATTATAGAAATAAAAATATATATTTTTTAATATTAAATATTTATATTTGTTTTCTCCCTTTATTTATATTTATTTCTTATCCTCACCCTATCCACCCATTCTAAAAAGTATCAAACAAAGTTGTTAAAAGTTATCCCCCTAAAATTTATCCCCCCTTTTTAAATTTATCCCCCTCCCATATCCTCCAGCCAACGAGTCTTGCTTGACACAAAGGGATGGGGAAAGTCTGAAGCTACGCGGCGACTGGCGAGAGTGGGTCTAAACTGTGACAGAACCAAGCCTCGGTGGCAGAGGTTCCGGTGGTGTGGAGTATGATTCTACGCCGCCCCCAACCATATAAAAAGCGCGCAAAGAGCGCGTGAAGTGAGAGAAAGTGGCTCGAGTTCAGATACGTAAAATAGTCCCACACACACCCTTGAAAAATGAACGGTTTTGCTGATGTGGAAGAATATGAATGAATGATTAGGATTGTTATTATGGTCGCTTCGCACATAATAATTCAGCTTACCATCTTTGCTTGATGACTTTACGCGTACGCAAGAAGAGCGGCTAATGAAGAGGAAGAAAACCGTACTTCAATTAATTACCAATTATAATTAAAAAAGGTAAAGATATATTTTAATAAAATTTTAAAGCTAAAATATAATTTACGAAGAATTGAACATATAAAAAGTGTCTAAATCATCTTGCTCTAGACAACTGTAATTAAACTAAATAATAGGTTATTTGACGCCCAAAAAAAAAAAAAAACTAAAAAAATTCCAAAATGGACAGAATGCCTCTAATAATGTTTATTGTCATTTTAGCAACCGGACTCAATGGTTTAGTCATTGAGAATACTTAAAACTCAAGTTTTTTTTTAAGTTTGTTATTAAAAAAATCAAAAATTTTTGTTTTTTTTGGCTTTTGTAGTTTTACTTTAGCTAAAACTAAGCAAAAAAAAATAAAAATAAAAAATAAAAGAGTCAACTCTTCTTGACTTTTTTGCTTATTTTAAACAAAAATATCAAAAAAATTAAAAAAATTTGATGTCAAACAAAGCCTTAGTATCATTTAGCAAACCTTTACATTTTCTACCATTGAATTAGAAGCAATGGAACAATAGTTTCCTCTCTCTTGGCAATAGCAAGAAGATTGAGCAACCGCTTTTAGAGTGTTATTTTATACTCTAATCATGTTGGATATTATGTTCTTTAATGGAATATAAATAATTATTTTTAAGATAATTTTTTAAAAATTTTTTTACCAAGATTAAAATATTTCATTAGTCATTTAAACAAGTTTTTTAAAATTTATCCAAAAAATAATATAAATAAAAATTATACATTATTTTTGAGAATCTAAAAATAGTAAAAAATAAACCATCAACAGCAACGGGAGGGAGTCATTATTGATCAAATTTGCTCATTGGTTAATGCTATTTTGACAAAAGTATCATTTTCAACTATTATATCAAAAGCAATATGATCATAACATTGAAAATGCCATGGTGACGTAGCAAGGCCTAACTAATATTTAAGGTTCGATGGAGAACTATGTAGCTTTTGACTAAAGGCGGACTAAATCCGTAGGTAAGGAGGGAAAGGTTGTCTATCTACCTATAACTGCCAAGAAAACAGTGGCTCGTGCAATAACTTGTGTGGGCTATGAAAATCAAAAACTGGGCTTTCCACTGGGCCCACATGCATCCTAAAATTTTCACTAATCTAAAAAAAATGGGCCCACCCAGCCAATTTATTAAGTGGGCTGGATTTGGGCTTCTGCTTATTCGAGGTCTTCGTTTGTTGACACCAGTTTTTTTAATTTTTTTTTGAATTTTGACTTTAAAAAAGCCAAAAAAAGTCACTCAGAATTGGCTTTTTTGCTTTTCTGTTTTTGCTTTTTTGATTACTTTTAGTTAAAGTTAAAACTACAAAAGCAAAAAAAAAAAAGTTAAACATTCTTGGCGTTTTGTTTGTGCAAGCTTAAAAAAAAAACTTGGCTTTTAAGCATACAAAACGGAGCCCTTTAACCTTCTTTTTTTCAAGAAGGTCAAGAAAGAAATTTATACACGTCTCTACCAAGGGAAAGACTTAACAAGTGCGGT
>VIGQ01001485.1:10000-17500 GCA_009663005.1 Actinidia chinensis | reverse complement strand
CACAATAATTCGTAACAATCCACAAGAATTATTAATTAACAACACATTATTTTGTAACTAGCCACAATAAGCGTAATTAACACCACACATTTGTGTAACAAATTATAATAATTCATAACTAGCACCACACACTATCGTAATTAGGCACAATAATTCATAACAATTATAAGAATTCTTATCTAACGCCACCCAATTTCGTAACCAACATCACAAAAATTTATAACTAGTCACAATAATTCATAACTACCACTACACACGTTTATAACTAGTTATCCACAAAAAATCGTAACTAACTATCTTATACTTTTATAACTAGCCACAAGAATTCTTAACTAACATCACCCAATTGCGCAACAAGCCACCATTATTTATAACTCTCACCACACACTTTCGTAATTAGCCACAATAATTCGTAATAAACATTACACACTTAGGTAACAAGTCATAATAATTCGTCACTAGCAATCACACATTTTTTACTAGTTGCAAACAATGAGATTTGCCATTCAGAAATTATGGGTGATTCTATTTAAACCCAAAAAACCTAGTCTTTAGCCCCATTTTATAATTTTTTTTGAATTATCTTTTCTTGACTCATTTTTACACCTATACTAACCCCATCTTCTCTACACAGCCAGTTTTATAAAGGCAACCTGCTCTTGGCCATGGAAATTCGCCCCAGGTGGTAATATTCTATCATCTCTATCCTCTTCTCCTTCTCTCTCAATTTACATATTTGATTATACATTTTATATTTCATATTCCGCCATCCTAATTTGTTTGTCATTTTTAGAAGATCCAACTTTTTAAAAAGATAAGAATTCAACTTTTAAAAATCTCAACTACCAAAAAATAACCCCCTTCAGTAATTTGAAATTATATAAAAATGGAATACTAACATGTCACATTCAAAAGTGAAGAGGATAAAATGAAAATTTTACAGTATTTTAGTTGTTAACTTTGCAAACTGAACAATTTTTAAACAAGATTAACTTTTTTTTTAAACAAGATTAAAGCTCTTTCAGACTCAAGCTATCAAGCTCTTCTCTCATAAAATAAATGCCTTCAAACCATCACACAAAAAAAAGGAAAAAAACCTTGCTTTATATCTTTTTTTGTCCCTCATAAATTAGTCCAGTTTGGCCTAGATTTTTCTTGACATTAGTTTAAAAAGTAAGGGATGTCAGTGTTATTTTTAAAATTATAGATGTCGTATTTGTTAGCAACCTCAGGAGAGGTGAGTGAAATTTATCCAAAATAAATATCTAATAAATATAATCACAAATCACAACTCATTTTAATTTTAATTTATTTTTTGCTATCTAAACGGTTTGAAATCCATTTAATTAATCTAAACGATAAAGATTTCACCTAATAATATTTTTTTTTCTTTCTCCCAAAATTATCATTTTTTCTCTCCATCTCACCACCTCTCTTTCTCTATAAGAGGATGTTAATAAAGACAACTCGAGCCCGTGGTATTTTTTTTTTTTACCACGGGCTCGTGGGGGCGAACTCTACAAGTTGTTTTTTAATTTTAAATTGGAGTCCACTCCGAATGGTAGATAGGGGTGCGCCATGTAAGCGACCCGATGGTTTACACGGGTTCAAGCCCGTCTGAGCAGGACTTTCTCGATTCTCAAACACGCCACCCCCATCATGTTCGCGTACTTTGAGGAGAAATTTTCATACTCGCGTTCCAAGTCAAAACTCTATACTCGCTCAAATAGCATGTAACGTATTATGTTTCCCTAGAAAGTTGGTGTTCACATTTGATGGGGTTGTGCAAAGCCTGATGCAGCGATTGAAATCACC
This sequence comes from Actinidia chinensis, assembly GCA_009663005.1. Classification (NCBI taxonomy): domain Eukaryota; kingdom Viridiplantae; phylum Streptophyta; class Magnoliopsida; order Ericales; family Actinidiaceae; genus Actinidia; species Actinidia chinensis. The sequence goes on along the minus strand of VIGQ01001485.1, from coordinate 15,685 downwards.
TCTTCATTGACATCAGCCTGTCTCTATAATGGTCTGTTTAGGGCTCATTGTCTTATGTCGTGTTTGGATTTCGGCCCAGTGATACGAAAAATTTAAAGGGGACATATTTAATGTTGTTGTTTTTTAAACATTAAAAAATTATTTAGTTAAATCTAAAGTGTTGATAAATGATATCTAATAACCTAAGATATAAGATTTTTGTATCTTTTCAACATCTCCCTCTATTTACGTTATAATTTATTTGAATTAATTCAATAACTGAGATTCACTTTGAGACTATTTTTTTTTCTCTCAAATATATCACTTTATTCTTCTCAAAGGTGTGTGGCACCACATATGTTGTGATTCAGTGGCCAAAAAATTTCTAAAACTTGGCATAGTTTTTACCCATTGGATTATTTTTCTAGTGGTACTCACATCAAAAATTATTTAATTTGGAGATAATTTTTTTTATTTTTAGTGAACTTTCTCTTAAATTAGATAAATTTTTATACTTTTAAATATTTTTTATTAAAAGAAACCAAAAAAGTATAAAATATTAATTAATCGATTAAAAAAATTCACTAAAGATAATAAAATATAAAAAGCAAAATAGATAAAAAAAAAATATCCCAAATAAAAAGAATGATTTTCAAACGTATATTTTCTTTAATTGTATTTTTTTATATTTATTAAAATTAATTTATCTGGTTGTTGTAATAAAAATATTTAAATAAAAATAAATATTTAAATAAATTTATCATATAAGCGCAAGAAGCTCTATAATATAAAACACAAATATTTTTGAATCTTGTAAACTATCTATAATACAAATCACAACTACGTTTGAATTCTAAATTTATCTCTCGCTATCTACAGTTGAAATTCATGTAAATTAATCCAACGGTTTAAATTTCACCTGAAATTATTTTTTTTCTCCCAAAACAATCACTTCCTTTTTTCTAAAGGTGTAGGACCCACATAGTTTCTTAGGTAATGGAATAAAAAACTTTAAAGATATCATATGTTTTGCCTAATTGGATTATTTTTTTAGAGTCGAACCCACAACCAAATTAAAACAGTCATTTAGTTTTTCTCTATTTTTGTTTTTTATATTGTATTTATAATTTTTTTTACTATTTGAATCAATTTTTTTATATTATTTTAAATTAGTTTGACGAAGAAGTATAAAAATATTAAAAAATATATTTTTTAAATTTAAAGAAAAAATAATTTTTATTTATTTTTAAATGTAAATTTTCTCTTATATTAGATAATTTTTATATTGTTAGACTCTTTTTTATCAAGAGAAACTGAAAAATTAAAAGATTCATTAATCGGTTTGAAAAAAATCATTAAAGAATAATAAAGGTACACAAATAACGCATACAAAAAATTACCTTTACCCCCTACCCCACCCCCCGGCGCCCTCAAATTGAAAGACAATTTATTTTCATACTTCATTTTATTGTATTTATATTGAAATTAATTTATTATCCAATGGTTGCATAAAAATATTGAGTAAAAATAAATATTAAATTTATTATAATAAGGACAAAAAAAAGTATAATATAATTTAAATCTTCCAAACTAACTATCCGAATTATAAAACACAATTCATTTTGAATCTCAAAACTATCTTTCACTATCTACGGTTGAAATACATTTTAATTGATCAAACGGCTGAAATTTCACATGTGATTACTTTTTTTCAAAAAAATATCACTTACTTCTTATCAAAAGTGTGTGACTCACATAGATTCTTATACAAAGAACAAAAAATATCTAAATCTGGGTATATGTTTTTTATCTATTGGATCATTTCTAAGTAGGACTCGCACCCAAAAAAATTAAAACACCTCTTTTTTTCTTATTTCTCTCAAACTTGCAATTTTTTTTTAAAATCATTATATTTTTTAATTTGTTCTCCATTTTGTAGGAATATATATTTTATCTGACGTTTATATCTTATCTTTTTTTTTTAGATTATAAAACTCTAATTAGTACACCTAAGAGGTGATATTTTTTTTACTTAGTATCCGTGGGTACGGCAATTACTAGTTTATACTATAAATCATAACTCATTTTGAAATCTCAAATGTATATCCCGCTATCTACGGTTGATATTTATTTGAGTTAATCCAACGGCTGAAATTTCATCTGAGATTATTCCCCCCCCCCCCCAAAAAAAACTACCACTTCATTCCTTTCAAAAGTGTGGGCACTATATAAGTTATGATCCAATGGCCAAAAACCTCTAAAGATGTACATATTTTGTACTCATTGGATATTTTTTTAGTGGGACCCACACTCAAAAAAATAATACACCCATTTCCCCTCCCTCCCTATTTCTCCTAAACTAGTAATACTTTTTTAAAATCATTGTACTTTTTAATTTATTCTCCATTTTAAATGCAATGTATCATATATATTTTTTTAACGAGTACACTTGATTGTTTTTTCTTTATATTGCCCATGGGTACAACAATTACTAGTGTATAATATAAATCACAACTCATTTTAAATGTCAAATCTATCTTCCGCTATTCTTTGAAATCCATTTGAGTTAATTCAAACGGCGGAGATGTCACCTTGATACATGTTTTTTCCTCCACAACTATCACTTCTTTCTTTTTTAAATATGTAGGCCGCCACATTACGTTTAATCCAATGGCAAAAATTTTTAAAATTGGGTATATATTTTTACACATTGAATCAGTTTTTAAGTGGGGACCCACAAAAAAAAAAATTAAAACACCCATTGTCTTCACCCCATCTATAATATAAAATCAACTCATTTTGATCTAAATTATCCCTCCTAATTTACGTTGAAATCAATTTTGAATTACTTCAATTCTGAGATTTCACCTAACACTATTTTTTTTTCCTCTCAATATATCACTTCCTCACTTCCTTCTTTTCAAATGTGTGGAGCCTACTAGGTTTTGATCAATTAAAAAAAAATTCTAAAACTAAGCATATATTTTACCCATTGTATTTTTTTTTAGTAGGACTCAAAAAAAATATTAAAACATACATTTCTTTCGCTCTTATTTCTCCCAAATTAGCAATATTTTTTTTGCATAGTATCCACGCACAAGGGGAATTACTAGTATATATACATAGGATGATGCTCATACTCTAAGAAACTATGAGCCTTCTTGTTTGGCTAGTGTTTTAACGAGTCCTCTTCTATGGCAGCCTCCCCTCCTCAACTATGCTGCAATCCCACAACCAACAATAAAAAAGAAGAGAGAGAAGAATAAGAATAAAAGTACGAAAAAACTCTTGGGAGATGATCCGAACGCTTCCTAAAGGCCGAGGTGTGAGGAGCAGGAATTGTCCTGTAACCAAAGGTGGCTGTAGAGCCCATGGGGCCTTGAAAAGCAGCCTTATTGGTGCAAAACACCAATTCAGGCTCGACCGCACTGACATTTTCCTAGCCGCCTTTATGAAGTGTGGCATCACATTGGCTCCGGGCTCTCATGTCGTCGACCATCCAAACCTGTTCACAATACGATTTCTTTCTCCACCCACCCTTTGCTCAACTCTGGCCCGTATATTGCTTCCCCCTTCTAGATTTTATATATTTTCAATATCGATCCCATTGCTGCCAATCTTGAAGCCCTTCCTTCGCCTCGACTATTTGCTACTCACATCCCATACAGTCTAATTCCTATATCTGTCAAGTTATGCGGTTGCAAGTTTGTCTACATTTGGCGCGACCCAAAAGACGTGCTTGTTTCCAAGTGGCATTTCATGAATAAAATCAAATCTAAGGACCTCCCGCCGCTTTCGTTTCCCGAGGCGTTTGAGTTATTTTGTGAGGGAGTTTCAGAGTATGGTCCCTTTTGGGATCACGTGTTGGGATATTGGAAAGTAAGCCAAGAATCGCCCAACAACATATTGTTTTTGAAGTACGAGGATATGCAGAGAGAGCCCGCAGTTTACCTTAAGACACTGGCGGAGTTCATGGATGTTTCCTTTCCTCCCCCAAGAAGAGAAGACGGGGTGGTGGAAAAAATATTTAAGCTTTGTAAGTTTCAGAATTTGACAATTTGGAGGTGAACAAGAAACGGGGTTCTGCGGTTTTAGTGATGAAATTGGTGATGCGAGAATCAAAACTTTTCAGGAAAGGCCAAATAGAGATTTTAAAAATTATTTGACTGAGGAGATGACAGGCCGTCTTGACTCCATCCCGATGAAAAGTTAAAATAAGGTCCTGGACTTATCTTGGTGGCTCGATCAAATATCATTAGCTAATGTGAGCTACAAGATTAGCGTCCTATATGAGCAGTTTTGAATTATCTATTGGGAACTTGGATGTGGATTTATTTTGTAATGGTGCAACAAAATGATCCTTGTGCATCTTTTTGTGTGATTTCTAGTATGTATGCCTAGTTTTTGTTTACGTAGCCTATTTGTCGGTAGTATTGTAATTTGTTTTCTTATTGTAATTCGTGCAAGGGTTGGGTTTTTTAGGTTTCGTTTGGTTGGTTCTTTTTAAGAAGTTTTGTTTTGTATCTTTTCAGTAAACTTTTTATCTGTTGATCAAAATGCATTATTTCCGATTCGTTTTGAATAAAGGAATTGAAAATTTAAAAAACAAACTCACTAAAAACAAATAAGAAAAAATACTTGAGCTGTGTATTCGTCAATTCGAGTCGTTCATAGGTGAACAAGTCCGGTGTGCTACAGTTTTGTAATCAAATTGGTCCAAAATCAGGTATTTTTCAAGAAAAGTCGGAAGACGATAGAGTGTCTATATCATATCACAAAGTAGAAGTTTAATGGCACTGAAATTGCCTTCAAGTGTAATTTTAAACAACCAATCATATATGAGAGTCATGTTCGATGCGCCGTTGCATTTAAGGGTGAATGGAGGATTTTAATTTTTGAGAGGTGAATGCACATCTAAAATACAGAATGTGTAATCTTCACAATGAAATACAATACTTATTTTAATTTAAAATGACGAATTTATGTAATTTTAAAATATTATTAACTAATACTACTATAACTTATGCAAATGTACATGAACATACAATGATTCAATCTTCTGGTGCATGCGTGTTAATTGTATGTGCTTTTGATTGTGGGTAAAATCCAACAAGTTGAATTATAGCGTTCGACACAGCTAGTACACAATGTTAGAGGTGTTAAACATGTCATGTCGTATCTGCTCAGCCAATTTATTTATGTGTTTATCATACTTCATGCCGTGTCGTTTTTTATTTGATAAAAATCTAGGCTTGGCTCGGCCCATTTGCATCTCGTGCCTTGCGGTGCCTAATCGTACTCGTGCCGTACTATGTTATGATTTTTTTATAATTAGTTTAATGCGTCAAAAATTTAAAATTATTTAAAATTTGCTTTCATAAACATATCATGCCGTGCTTTATACCCCAAAACAGTAGCCCAATCTGACTTATCACCGTGTCCCTACCAAAATTTTAACGTGCCGGTGTTAGCACGCCGGTTTGACACGTCTACACAATGCATGCATCCTCGTCTACAGTTGACTTGCGATAATAATATTCTCTCTCTCCATGTGACATGCATCCATCCTGGCTGGCAGTTGACTTGGGTTAATAATATTATCTCTCTCCATGTGACATCACTGACATGAATGCATCCTGGCCTGTGCGTGAGTCGTGACTCACGCTAATAATATTCTCCTCTAAAATATATATGGAAGGCACTGAA
>VIGQ01002324.1:17500-22500 GCA_009663005.1 Actinidia chinensis | reverse complement strand
CCATTTTGAAAGTATGATGACAAAGACAGGTCCATCGGGCCCACAATTAGTTTGTAGGAATTATGGGCATCTTCGGAATGAGAAGGGAATGGGGGCAGGGCGACTTATGGGTCTGCACAGCCAATCTGGTCCTTGTTCTTGAATTCTCACACTGCCCAGGAGCAACCCAAGCGGTCCCACTCCCCATTTGAGCACAAAGGAAGAGTGTTTACATTCTCTCTCCTTGTATCTCCAATGAGCAGTCAAATCCAAACTCGGCTTTAAATGCTCTCTTTCGTTCGAATCTGGACTTCAATGGAACTATGCCTTGCCCATCACAACCGTGTGCAGAGATTGATAACTAGAAATTAGATCAAGATTAAAATAAAAATAACCATCTAGACGCTTAAGCCGCTTATGTGAATTAACTACCGTTAAACTGGATGGTTTATGTATCCTTGAACTTTCCCAGGAACTTCAGACACAACTGTGAACAACTTCTCAATGCCTTGTAACAATCTCCCTTTTCTCGACAATTAGTCGTATCCGTGATGTGTGGATTCATCCCATGGTCAGCTTCTTTCTGCACAAGATTCAAAATCCTATTACCTCCTTAAAAAGGTTAACTAATATAGATAATGCCATCAAATCAAGATTGATGATTTGCAAGCAAGATTAAGACAACCATTATGAGTTAATATTGCCACTTTAGTTAATTATTTTTGAACCAAAGTGAGTGAGGACAAATTTCTGGGATTGAAACCTTCATACAACACCCAGAAATTCAATTAGTACCACATTCGATCTCGCAAATAATTGAGATCACCGCCTGGCTGAATTACTTGGGCAATTCAACAACGAAAATCAACCATCACTAATTAATGCAGTAGAGATCTCGCAAACAAAGTGCTTCACCACCTCTTTGAAGAATAAACCATACGTATAGTCAGTGGAGAGAGAGAGAGAGAGAGAGAGAAGTACTTCACATTTTGGTGTGGATGCTATATAAGCTTTTTGTGCCTCCAGATGTACTGGTAAGGTATGGCTGCAGCATCGAGAGCTTGCTCTAATTTTTCTACCGATGAAGTAATCATTGCCTCATCAGAATTATACATAAGTATGGAGGGAGAGTTCTTTGTGCTCATCCGGGTGTAGAGATGTTTGAAACAAAAGGTTCTCAAGTTGCTCTTGTGCCAACTAAAATCCCAAGCGGTTGGCCAAAGGAGCAAAATTTCCCCAAATGTTTCCTTAGAAATTCTGTTGCTTGTCCAAGGTAATGCTCAAGTGCCATCATATTGTGGCAATCGGTCGGCCAGCTTTATAAGTACAGCCTGGCAATCTTCCATTGCAAGAAACATTGTATGCACCGATCTGCTTTCAGCATTTTCTTGCTGTATTGTTCTCACGGGCAGCTTGCTCAAATGACTTAGCTTAGATACCTAAAAAATGTCATACGATGAATTAAAGAAGCTTGAGACTATTAAATAATTTCACCATACTGTTTCCAATATCGCCCCAATGTTAACTTCTATGAAGCACTCCCTTAAATAACACCGTTAAAAATAATATCCACATAGTTCTCAGATCTATCAATGTTTCACATACTTGGGAAATTGGAATCCCTTTGCTGTCTAGAGACGGTTGAGTTCGAAACAAGGTGGTGCCCCTAACTAAGTCAATACAAACACAGGAAAAAATTGACAGCCTGTCTTGTTTGGAAACTGTCTCTGGAAACATTACCAATAAAAGCATATTATCACCAAGGCAACGAAAGAAATTAGATTCAAATTACTGTAAACCTAAACAATTGCAACACATTGAAGAAAATCTGAGCTACACTATTCCTGGAAAAATAGGGAGTCGGGAACAGACTTTCCAACTTGCAAAGCTGCTGGTGCTAAAAGTTAAAACGCACATAGAAAATGGAGAAGCTGATTCCCAATAGGACTAAAGATGATAAAAGGAGAACAAAGTTTCAAATGGCAAAGCCTTCATTCACTTCCATAGAGGATTGCTACCAATTGGCTATGTAAAGGCTGACATATGCTTAGTGTGTGGTGGCCATAAGCACAAGATATCCTAACGTTTTGTAAGGTTTTAATATGAAGAAAGAAGAAGAATAAACTATTCACTTTTGTGAATTACTAATTGAGCACATGAATACTATGGTTGAATTTGCTTGAAGAAAATAAGGCTAGAGAGAAGCTAAGCCTTCAGTTTGTGTTACTGAATAAGTAGCAACAGTAGAAAAATGGGAAAAATACTAAATTAATTAATCAAATGTAACTTTGGTTGAAGAACACATGCACCCAATACTAAATAAGTTGGAACTTTTTCACACCAAAGTGAAAAGGCGTAATCAAAGCAACCTCATGAAAGCATAAGTAAATCCTTGTACAATTTCTGGGATTAGCGAACTCCAAGCACGACTCAGTTTAAACCTTACAAGCATCTTATCCATCTCTAGAACTCGCCCTTGTCCAGTTGATTTCTAGTTACCTGAAACTAGCAATCTCTAACATCACGTCCTTTAATGGCTGAAAGGCAGCGTTTAAGAAAGAATGATGTCATTTTTCATAAGCCATAACAATGCTAGATGTTGACAGTAGGTAGATCAATCAATGGCTGATAAATTGGCAGTTTTCATAACAGAACATATTTACACGTAAACCCCCAATTTCCAATGACAACCACGCCAATATAAAATATTTCAAGTATTTAAAGCAAACACTATCAAATTTGAAATGATATCCCATACCCTTTACCAAATCAAGCAACCTCAGCTCCCACATGTGGAAAATGTAGCCTAAGTCATGAGAAGAATCATCAAGTGTGTCGTGTAAACCCTGCAGCAACTACTGATGAGTTTGCCCAATCAAAGGCCGTTAACAAATAGCAGTTTCGATACAGTTGCTGTAAATAAGGATCCCCACGTGCTCGCATCTGAAAAATTAACAAAGAACCTAAAATGTCCCAATCCAAAGAACAAACTACATCTTAACCAATCTCAAACCAAAACATATAAAATATTAACCAGAAAGAGAAACGAAATTAGCATCCCTGCCCTTTATGAGGCTTTTTCCTCAGCCTCATTTGAAGCCGTGATGAACATCATCTTTCACTGAAGATCTTGTTGCCTCAATTGTGCACCCAAAAGCAAATCCTTAGCATAACCTTCCGAACTCGAATCCGTGCAGGCCATCCTCCTATTAAATGGAAGCATCATCAACCATAACAGCTGATAATCACACCAATCGAATCAACCAGAACTCCAATAGTCGAAGAATCGTAATCCACACAAGTCCCAACGCATTCCGAACAACCCCATTAAAACCCATAGTCCCCCACCTCTAATCGAGCCATGAAGATCACAGCAACGTTTTTTTCTCGCCAATTCTCATCGTGGACTACTACTGCACGAAACATGGATTGAAGCACGGATTTAAGGGCGCTGATCTCTCTTCATAGACGAACCCAAATTCAATACCCCGAGTACCGAACAACAGCTCAATTCGAAGTCGCCTCTATCGGCCTCAACACCCCAATTTCGTCGCCACAATTCGAATAGCGCGAAACGAGCTGTTCTTTAACCGATGCCGACGAGAATCGGCAAAGAGGGCCACCGATAGGGTTTCTGCGAAACGTCGAGGCGATGATCGGCTTGTTCAAATCTGGATCGTACGATGATTAGAATGCGCCGTTGAGTCACACACTATCTCGTGGGCTCGCGTACAGAGCACATTGTTGGGACCACCATGATGTCACAACCAAACCTCACAAATCAAAATACTGGACCTAATTTTTCAAAAATTTAGAGACCCAGTTATCCAGATTTGGGGAATTTACAGAGATTAAAAATCAAAAGCTGTTCGAAACCCTAGATTCTGATTTATGTACACAACAGATCATCAATTGGGGGAACCCATAAAAGAAGGGAAGGAATTCAAAAAAAAAAAAAGGTGTGAGAATCTGAAGTCAAATAACCGATTATGTACAGATACAGAGATTTGAAGAATTTAATATTTCATCATGGGGGATAAAGTCAATAAAGATGCTAATTTTCTGCGAAGCCAGCTCCGAAACAACCTACAAACCCTAAACCTAATTTTTTGAGAATGAGTCGAAGACGCTTTGAATTTTGTAGAGAGAGAGTTTCACAATTTCTACTTCCTCCTCCTTTTTCCTTTCCTTTCTCGATTTTTTCCTGATACAACAGGCTCTGCATTTCCTTTTCCTTACCGGACAGGCATCGAATACGAAATTACCATAAAGTCCTCAATGTGTACCTGAAATAACGGTGTTGTCACACTGCTCCTGTTTTAAAACGGATTATACGAATCTTCCTTGGATAAGAATGTTGGGGAAGTATTTGGTGTGACACTGTTGTATGGTATAAAGTTGCTATCGGGTGAATCTGACCGTAGAACAGTCAACGATCCATCTAAGAATCGTAGCAACGCCGTTGATTTTTTATTGAAGTTCTGGATAATCAGAATTAAATTAACAGCTTTGTAGGACCCGGTTGGATATTTTTTTAACTTTTCCCTCAATTTGGAATTAAAATTTTAGGGAGTTTTTTTTGAATTTATATAGCTTTATTGTTTTTTGAGTTATTTCACCGTTGATCAAAATTGCTTACTTTTTCAGGGTTTTTTTTTTGATAAAAGGTGTTTGAAAATTTAAAATAAAAAAATTAATTTAAAAAATTGTTTACTAAATAAAAAAAATTTTAAAACTTTTTTTCGTATTAGTAAACTATTTTTTTCAATTATATATACTTTTTTTATATTTTCACACGTATCTCATGAAGAAAATCTAAAAAAAATATAAAAATTTGAATAGACGGTAAAAAATAACTAAAAACGAAGGAAATAAAATCATATATTTGTAAAAAAAATAATTACCGAAATTGGATTTCCTCGCTAAAACTTTACGCGTCATCCTATGGTTTTCCTTTTCCTTCACCATGGTCAGCATTTCATTTTTATTCTTTCCTATTTAAATATAATCTCCCTATTCGG
>VIGQ01002324.1:0-2500 GCA_009663005.1 Actinidia chinensis | reverse complement strand
CCTCTAAATCTCATTGATCCAAACACAATGAATTATAAGCAATGACGAGCTCAAAGAATCAGATTGAAAACAAGATGGATGAACAATTTCACTAAATAAGCTTGAACTCAAGAATCGAATCATAGCTTCTACATGAAAGCAAGCGACTGATCATCAATCCCCCCCCCCCCCCCCCCCCCCCCCCCCCCCCCCCCCCCCCCCCCCCCCCCCCCCCCCCCCCCCCCCCCCCCCCCCCCCCTTTGTTCAAGATGAGAACCAGCTGAAACAATACCTCCATGTCATTTGTTATGACACTGAGACAAATAGCATCTGGAAGAACCCATCTCAACATTCAGTAGGGCTGCAAAATCAAAAGCAGTGTGTTATCCATCAAACAACATCTACTGAAAACAAACAATTGAAAAGGGATGCTACTAGCAAGTTTTAACACTTTATCTGTTGAGTCAAATTTTCTGGGATTTTGCAACCAAAATGACATAGTAATACTTGGTAGAAACGGAGTAATTGAATTTTTTTGCCTCATCTTCACTGTAAAAAACAAAACACTAAAAACAAAAACAAAAACAGAAAACGGGCGCAATGTAAGATCACTCATAAATTTGTTCAGCGATCAAAAAGGTGAAATAACTTACAAGTTGATATTTAGTATTTTCCCATATTCTTTGGGATCCAAGGACATAAAATATATGACAGTAACCCACATTTAAATAAAATTTGTAAAATACCAAAGACCCATTAGAAATTGTTTCAGAAGATCAATTCACAGTACATAAAAAATCCTTTACTATCATCCAAAAGCCCAGACAAGAATTAGTAATTGAGTAAAAAATTGAGGGCCTAAATGATACATGCACCCTAGTGTTTGCATGATGATGCCCACCTTTTTTCCCCTAGGGACTCTTTAATTTGTGTTTTACTTTTCATCCCTCGACACCCCCCCCAAACTTTATCTTTGACTTCGTTTCCCTTTCATCCTCTTCCCCAGGCTCGTCGCTCTTCTCGACTATCCTCCTTTTTCCTGCTATTTCATCTATACTTTCATCGACATTTCAGCTTGTACCCGATATATCAGTCAAATTCTTACTTTGCCAACTGGCTATAGCGTGCTAAAGTCTACTGACTACTCCTGTTTTCAATGAAGGGCCAAGTGGCCTCTTTGCAGACCTGCTTTTTATCACTGAATTAAACTTTTGATTTACGAAGGATTAAAATTGACAGTTGACAGTGGTTAACTGAAACCATTAGAAGTAAGAGTGAAACTGAGAAGTAGTAAAGTACAAGTGTTGCAAGTGTAATGTACGAATCTTACCGATTATTCCGTGCATAAACAAACCTTGTGATACTAGTTTGATAATATTTTTGCTACTGACCACTGATTGAAATGCTACCTGCCCAGGCCATGGCTAGGGTTTGAATATTCGGTGCACGGATTTCGACTCTTTGTGGGTACCAGTTGGGGAGGCTCGTAACCACCAGCCAGTGCTCGTAGTCGCGCCATCGACAACCCGGGTCAACTCAGTTGGCTGCGCTGAGTCGGTGACCGCCGAGTCGGTCGAGAATGTCCGATTCGAAGTTAACGGGTTGTGACGACTGCGACAGATGGCAACGTCAGGGGATGACTGTATGGGGGTTTGAGGCAGTGAAAACGGCCGGCGGCCGTTACTTTAAACGGTCTCCCAAAATGGTCCTTCGTATCATTAGGCTTCTGCAATCTCCTGTAGGCCGGAGAAGAAGCTATCCGGTGCTTAGTTACGGCGACTCATAAAAGTTGTGATGTCATTAGTTTTTTATAAGGATGGAATCAGTATTTTATGGAGTAAGATTATAAAGTTGTATCTGATAAGAATTTTGTGAAAAAAAAAAAATAAAAATAAAAAAACTAAAAGTTTGGTAAGCCAGGTATGTTGAATTATCTCATTTTTGATTTTTTGTTTCTTCTCACAAAACTTTAGCACTGTAGTTAGATTCAATTTTTATGAGTATTTTTTCTCGAAAAAAGTTAGATGATCTAGATGGGTGTAGGACAGTGAGCCTCTAACTTTATATATATATATATATATATATTATTATATATATATATATATATATATATTTTTTTTCCTTGAGAAATTATTTTGTGCTCTTAGAACAAATCTAGTTGTGTGCTACAACCTTAGGAGTGGTTTAAATAGTGAATCTATTACGTTTTTGTCTAAATTATGACAAGAATGTGCATAATGTTTTTTTTTCTGTTTCCATTATTAAATGTTGTTAACTTGTTATTTTTGTTTTCTATTTGTTTTGGTTTTTGAAATGAAAACAAAAAAACTTGTTGCTGACAAAAAATAAATGGAAAATAAGGCAAAACAACTTGTACTATTTTTGAAAATAGTGAAAAATAAGAAAATATTATTTTTTTTGTTTTCAAAAAATCTTATCCAAAATATTTTTGATAAAAATTTTTCCACACACCCCACACCTACCACACCCCACACTGCAGCGTGAGACACAACCACTGACA
>VIGQ01000742.1:15000-33746 GCA_009663005.1 Actinidia chinensis | reverse complement strand
CTCTTAGTCAACTGCCTCTTACCCAGTGAACTTTCATGTCACCCCCGGCCATACAGTTTACTTTTCATTCTTCTTCACTGCTCTCCCAGATTATTTGACCTCTGCCACCAGATTTGTTGAAAACCGTACATTAACACCTCCTGAAGTTTATTTTTCTTGCTATATGTCTTCAAGTGTTCTAAGTTTTTCTTTGCTAACCATCTTCTAGATGAGCCCTAGTTGGGTTTGATTGATGTCTAGTTTTAGGTTTGAAAGTGAACCGAAGTCCGGTTGTTTTGGTAACTGAAAATTTGTTTGTTCAAGTTAACAAGGGAATCCCCCCCGGCAATTCCTTTTTTGCCCCACATATTTGCTAGTTGTATATGGACAGAAAGCCAGACACAAGAGTCTTGAATAAATTTTTATGCCCACCCGACCAGAGAAGATTTATTTTTCTACATATAGCGGATTATTGGTCTTTGGAACCGGATATTGTTTATCAAAAAAAAAAAAAAAAATTTTTTTTTTTTAGCCCACCTACTAGAGGAATTTATTTGCATTGTGCCCGGCGTATTATTAACCAAACAGATAGAATGAGCATGAATGTAATATTCCTATTAATCCGGACTTTCCCTATGCTTTCCATTTTTAATAAGAGTCCCGCTAGGAGCATACAAAACTTAAATGTGCTTCTCCATGAGTAGCTAAGAAGCACGATACGGACACGGACATGGACAACCACGATACACGGCAATTTTGAATATGGAGGACACATATACGCGGGGGCACGACAAAAAATTAGTTATTATTTTTATATATTTTGTATTTTTTCTGTATATAAATTTACATCAAAATACAACGAAAATACGCAGATATGTCTCAATGCATCATCTCATCAAGCATAGAGAAAGACACAAGTTAAAATGATTATCATCCGCTACAGTCAGTATATTTAATTCAATAATACCTAACAGCATGACGAACAACATCCTACTTTCAAACGAAAAAAAAAACCACCCTCCAAATAAAAAAAACAAAAAGAGTAGTTTCAGACATGTCCCATTGCTTAAAAATTGTCCTCCGACGTGTTCCCTCGTGTCTCAGACGTTGTCCATTGGGGGGCTTAAAAAAATTATTTAAAAAATAGAACACCCACCTACCGTGTCCGCATGTGTCCGACACGTATACGTCACCCTAAACGTTGTGTCCGTGCTTCCTAGGTATCTGGTAACCATGTATGTAAAGGGTATAATCATTAATTTGACAGCAAAAGCAATAAAAAATCCAATAAATAATATTATTTAGTATTTACAATGCCACAGGATACGATTGATTGGCTAATGTTTCAAAATTTAATGTTGGTCCATTAAAACTATATAAACCGACACCCAGACCATTAAGAGAAAAACTGAACCTCTTGCTGTGTACAAAATAAATTTTGTAGCGGAGTACATACCACCCCCATATGGATAGAAGTAAATAAATGGGAATTAATTCTAACTCCCACATGATGAAAAACAGTAAAAGTTCTCAAGAAGAAAATGATCATATTTGAACCGCTGTACATTGCTAACATCAGGAAATGGAAATAATCCAAAACCTAGATTCGACGTAACTGCTTTTGTATTTTTTTAATTTTTTTTAAAGTGGGATTAATTTGCACAAACATAACTAAAGAATCCTCTTTCTGACTGAGAATTTATGTTTTCCTAGCATCCCCTGAAGATGCCTTTTTACCTTTGTTAGTCTATGTTTTTGTGTATACCTTAATTTCTCCATAATTTTGTTTGTTCTGACCACCTTTTTTTGATAGATTGAATCGAATTGGCTCGCATTGCCATTAGAGACTGCTCGAAGCGGCGTGGGAAACTCTGTTCTGTTGATAATCAAATTTCCTTGGAGTAGCTTCAACTGTTTGTAATTTGTGTTTATCCTTTGAAGAAACAGTCATGCTTTTAATGTTTTTATTATCTATGGTAATCCCTTTTTTCAATTTAAGGTATTTTTTGGTGAAATTTACATTGTACCACTATCCTAAACATCCCAAAGATAGAAATATAAGCAATGAATTTGCTGGTCTCCGAACTATTTTTTTAGTACGGTAATTGATGATATCATGATGCTGCAACTTATTCATGTTGGTTGGCTTCCATGATTGAGCTCTGTTTCCTATGTCTTACCTTGGATGTATGACGCATATTTTTTTGTGCATTCTTTTTCTTAACCACTGCTGTAATGTGAAGTTGGTAATTATGAATTTAATGAGAAGAGGTTAGATTTTGTACATGGCAAAGTTTGGCCCAGGGGTGTCCTCCCATAAGGGTTGTGTTTGAGAAACACTTTTTTTCTTCTCTTTTATTTTTTTTGGTTTGGATTCTGCTTGCTGTTCTGTCAAGATCTTTCCTCTTGGTATCTTCTTTTTCTTTATAAAGTCAACTTTGTTTCAATTAAGTTAAGCATTTTCCCATGTAGTAAGCCCACAAAAAAAT
This sequence comes from Actinidia chinensis, assembly GCA_009663005.1. Lineage (NCBI taxonomy): Eukaryota > Viridiplantae > Streptophyta > Magnoliopsida > Ericales > Actinidiaceae > Actinidia > Actinidia chinensis. The sequence continues at coordinate 31,278 of VIGQ01000742.1, read as the reverse complement.
ATAAATAAGCTGTAAATTATGTGGAAGTCACACGCTATTTGTGAATCTTGCTTGTGAGAATAGTTCGTTGCAAACCATTTGAATGAACACCTTTAAGGTTAAGCGATGTCCTATAGGCTTTGAGTCGTAAGGTCAATTATATGTCTCCACACACTAAAAAATAAAGGGCAATGTATGGCGAAGTGTTTTGAACATAAGTCAATCATCTCTTTTCCCACAACCTCACGATGATATTCCTCGAAGTTTTCTTTCCAAAGAACTTTTCATTTGAGACACCAACAGGGGGCAAGAAGCTTAGCCGCCTTGGTTATATTGGACTCCCCCTTGCAACAAGTTTGTGGGCGTAGAAAATGAATCAACATAGGCAGTACAACAAAATTATATTAGCGTCCTTTTCTTTTCTGGAACTTGCATACAGTTATCTTCATAGGCCTAAAGTTGAACTACAAATGCCATATTGATGAAGTTCTTTATCTGTGGATTGGTCCAATGACTAAGTTCAAGTTTGAACTACATAGCCATTGTTGATGAAAGTTCCATTTTCTTTGATTGTCCATGCATCAATGCTTGGAGGAAAAAGATAACGGCAATAGCCTCTTAATAAACCCTGATGTGAAACTCACTCACCTGTATGATTGAGACTTCTGCAATGCTTCTTGTTCGTAATCCAAAACAGGTTTTTGGCGTATTCTTAACTAAAAAGTTTTTTTGTGTATGTTTTCTGCTGTTCACGTCTGTTTCTGCTAATTCAGAGCACATTGAGAAACCTTGTGGTCCCTATCTTTGTAATTGCCAAATGTTTCAGTTTGACACGATTGTGACCCACAATATTTTGGTGATATTTTTATCGGATGAGGCGTCAATGATACTGGAAGTATTGGGATGCTTTCCTCTGCTATCTTGGTCGAACGGGTATTGCGAGAATTTTAGTTTTTTGAGTGGCTTGTTTCAGACCTTTTTTTTTGGTATTCCTCTTTTACTAAAATATGGGAGTTATCATGTAAGTTGAATTATGTTTTTTGTCCCCCCTTTCCGGCAACTATTAATTTGCAGGACCCTGATTGTTCGAACCGATACATGGTCCTGCACCAGATATTGCTGGGCAGGTTGAATTTCCTGAATAGTTCAATTTGCCTTTTTCCTCTGGTGATATGAATGCTTTCATTTCATAAATTTATGTGAATGTTATCGCGTATAAGGTCTACTATGCAGGATAAGCAACCCTTTTAGCAACACATCTCAGTGCTGCTATGCTTTTGAGGGGATGGCTTAGGGGAAGAAAAGCTGCCCGTGAATCGAGACTGCAGTTTTTGGATACTTCCCCCCTGCAATGGGGTTTCGTACTTGGACATAACTCCAAGGCAATTGTTCTGTAGAAATGTTGTTATTTATTTCTTTTTTGGTTTTTTCTTTATTTTCGATTGGGGATATTTCATTCAGTTATTGCATATGGTTTTTTCTTTTTGCTGTCTTTAAAGGTCAACCCCCCAAACCACACTTAGCGTTGTTTAATACACAGTGAGGGAAAACCATTTCATTATAGCTTAGGACTCTATTTATAACTTGAGATTGTTGAGCCGGTCTTATTTTTTGTTAGTTCTGATTTTTTTTTCAAGAACGAGAGTTTTTTTTATGCCGTCTTTAATGGCTAATGCCGTTTTTATTCAGAAATTGGTCGGATGCAAGGAGATTGGACAAGAGGGGTGAAGGTCCAAATAGATCCTAAGTTCCCAACGCCATATGAAGTTCCCTAAAATGCGAGTCTTGTGTTTTTCCAAAGTTGTTTGTGTATTTCGAGAATTTGTTTGAGAATAGGTATTGTGGGTTCTCCAATTGTGAACCGATACTTTGATCTTGTCCTTGAAATTAATTCAAGATTTTCCTCTGAAAGTCCGAAGCCTGTCTCCTCGAGTTTGTCGTATTTGTCTGTTGATTTACAACGTCGTGTTGTACTTTCCTGCTTAATGGATTTGCCGTTTAAACTAATTTTTTATAAACTGCAATATGAATAGTTATTTTTAGATTTATTCAGGCTATAGGAGATGTGGTACCATGAAAATGATGTACATTCATGATTCTGATGTCATTGAGTGAAATTAATATAGCTCATATATATATAATATATACTAGAAAATGCTATGGGTACCCCATTTGGGGTACCCGCAAATGCACACCTAGGATAGAGAGGGACCAAGAGAGAGTGACCCCTACACACCCTCCCCAAATGTGTGGAGCCCACCCTAATTTTGTGGAGCCCACCCTCTTTGTCTCTCTCCTTATTGTGGGATTTGGGGTACCCAAATGGAGTACCCATAGCAAACTACCAATGTTTGTGGGTGTGGGTGTGGGTGGTTGTGATTTGCATAATGGGCCTACTTACGTGTCCATGCCCACACTACATTCGCCATCCATAAAAGTTCCCCCCAGTCTTGTATCAAATGGGTTGTTGGGGCAGGCTTTGTGGGCCATGATAACTATGCTCACCACAAGCTCACCCTAACATGCACACAATATTGGTTTTGTGGATTTTTTTTTTTTTTTGATTTTTAGTTTTTTTGTTTTTTTAAAATATTTTTTTTTACCGTTTGATCAACATTTTTATATTTTTTTTATTTTTCTTGACGAGAAAAATTTTTAAAAATATAAAAAAATCAACTAATTTCAGAAAAAATTTACTAAGAATTAAACAAAATTTTCACCCCAGCCCCCCAAACGTGTTTTTGTCTTTATTGATTTCTTTTTTGAATTATTTTTGTTTTAATATATTTTTTTAGATTTTCTTATCTTCAAGAGAATTGAAAAAATATAAAATCTTGATTAAGCGCAAATTAAGCATTTTTTTTTTAAAGACAAAAAAACTCACAAAATAAGCGGAAAAAAAAGTTCAATAACCGCAAACTGAAAACTATTGTTATCAAATACTCATCAGTCAGGAATGGCCGTGGGGCTAAATTAGAAAAAAACAAGCCACCGCGTTAGACTCCCAATTATTTTAAATTTTTTATGTCCCTGAAACATCTAAGTCCTTTATCTTATTAGGCCTCCAATCATTTGATTAGAGGCCTAATAGATAAAGGACTTATATTTTCAGGGCTTAAAAATTTTTGGAGCCTAAAGTGGTGGCTTAGGTTAAATAATTTTTGACCTAATATAATTATGAGTCTAAAATAGGTGGTCAAAAAATTTGATGTTCAAACTGAAATTATGAAAACTATCATGATCAATAATGTCGAACAAGATAAAAAATAAATTTCATAATTTTAAAGGCGACTCAACTCTTTTATATGTCCGAATTTATACAATATTAATCTCCCCAGTTTCTACCAATAGATTCTCTCCATTTTTTCAACCTTTTACTAAATTTCTTATATTTTTTTTTTCAATTCAATCATTTTCCTAAGCTAATACAAAACGTTATAATCTTTCTTTCCCCCTTGGTGTGTAAGGCCCGGACATTTTACTCACAAAGTTACGAAACTTCCTTTCCGTCGGTGGCATTAGGCAAGTTTTGAGGGAGTTTAATGTAATTTTCCATAAAATTTTTCCGTACCCGAGACCCGCCTCTACAATCCCACAACCCCTCAGCCAACGGTCAAAAGTGTTTTCTGAGACGAAACGAGGTTCGTCGCGAGCATAGGCCCGCGCCACAAAATTAGGGTGGTTTTATGTAATTTCAACATCGCGTCGGAATAAAGACACTTATCCCTAAGTAACTGCACTTACCTAGTATCCCCACTCCCCGGGCACACACTCACCCAACTCTACTGCAGTCGGTTTCGCGGACCACCGTGAGCCCTATTATCCCCTCGTAATTCCGTGCCGTAACAGACTAGATTCCAAGAATATATATTCCATTCTAACGGTCCCGGTGAAAACCTTCAAGTCCTCCCCACACCAGGTCCGCCCTCTCCTCGATCATGTTCCCTCGCTCCTTTCATATCTTAATTTTTTTACCTATTAAACATAATTTTAGACCCCAAATGTTTTTTTGTCCTTTATTGATATTTTTTTTAATATATTTTCAGATTCCTCGCACCAAGAAGAATCGAAAAAATATAAAATCTTGATTAAGCAATAATTTTTTTTAAAGACAAAAAAACTCAAAATTAAGGGGAAAAAAATCAATAATCAAAACTGAAAAACATTGTTATCAAATAACTTATAGTCACGGCAGGCCTGTGGCTAAAATTAGAAAGCCACTGCAAAATTTTTAAAATTTTGATGGCCCTAAAAATATAAGTCTTTCTATATTAGTCCCTCCACTTCAAATTGCTTTTGGTAATTAAATAATTTTCGACCTAATTACAATTATGAGCCAAAATAGGTTGGTCAAAAAAATTCGGTGTTCAAACTGAGATATACAAAACTATCATGTCAATAATGTCGAACAAGATAAAAAAATAAAACAAGTGCATTAATATACCAAACATTGGTTAGGTGATTAGGTTGCCTATTAATTGATTGCCTAAGGTAATCTATGATTGGGTAAGGATTTAACATTTTACCTATAATGCCTTGGAATTCTTGTTGAATCTATCTACAATTTTTTGTTTTTTTTAAAAATCTAAAATACTTATGATAAGTTGCAGATTATGTTAAATATATAAGGGGTCTTATTTTGAGGCTTCACTTTAGACTCCAAAAAATCTTAAGGCCTGTTGTGCTCGAGAGCAATTTTAATTTTATTTTTTTCACTTTTACGATCAAATATCGCATCCACGCACCACCCCACCACCACCACCACCTTCGTCCTGCAGCCGCTACCAACCAAACAATAATGGAAAGAACAATTTTTTTTTTAGTTTTAACGTTTGAAAAATATTGTCTTTTTCTTGTATTTGAAAATAATTTACGTTTACATTTTTTTTTTTTGGGGGGGGGGAAAATCTGTTTTTTTTTTTATTTTTTCAGCTTTTTTATTTTAGAGAAGAGAATGACCAATAAAGCAAGTCAATGTGGAACGCATCAGTGGATGACACTTTTTGAAGAATACGTTCCCTACGATATTTAATTGGGACAACAACTTTCCTAACGGTAATTATTTTCCAGCTGTTTTTTTTTTTTTCCTTTTCTTCCCGTAAGGAAATAAATTTGTTTGAATCACATATCTTTTCGTATCCTGAACCGATCCTCTCAATGATTTGCACTCTTCTTCTACAGAAGACAAGAAAGAGACCGAAGTCAGATTGAGGATGGTAGCGAGAATGAGAGATAGAAGAAGAAGAGAGAGAAGAGAAGATGAAGGTTGCTTGATTTTGCTGTTTTAATTCACCTGTTAATTTTGTCTGATGAGGAATTGCTATTTGAGTATTTGGGTCTTTTTCCCCTTGTTTGATTTTACTGTTTTACCTGTTAATTTTAAAAAATAGTGCCGACATGTACGTGTTTTTGGCTTTCCCCGTTGATTTTCAGTCACATCTGCCTTCGGGGAGGGAATTCGATTTTACTTTAAACACTTTTGAGTTGTCTTTAATTTTAGAAACAATATTCTGTCACTAGGTCTTTTCAAGATTGCAATAAATATTGTGTTACGGTTTTCCTGTGTGATTGTACAGGTTCAACGCTTCGCTTTCGAAGAATGCCTTGTAATGAATGTTTCTTGGCGTAATTGGTTATTTGAATTATAGGGTTCATTTAACTATTTCTTTGTTCACCGTTTATTTAGGACTTATTACCTCTATTTATGCGTTTTAGAATTAGAACTTTCTCTGGAAGTGCAGAACTGCAAGAGAGCAGATCATGCAAACTGCAGGCCCCCTCAGTAGATGTGCTACTTTCTATTCCGGCTTCATCTTTGATCCAATGAAGAGTTCTCCAAGGGAAATCATCATTCCTCCATTCCAAGGAATAACGAATCCCTAATTTTTGCGGGAGAATAACCACTTCATTCTTGTTTTATTCTTTTTTTATTAAAAACCCTCAAATACCTCTACTTTGTATTACTTTCACAGCCCATTGCCCCAAGCAACACCAACTGCCATCAACCACGTTCCACACCCCCACCCACCCATCGGATCCGATCCTCCCTCTGCTTGCCCGGCTGCCAGGCACATCCCTCATTGCTGTAGCTAACCGATGAACTGCCGACGTTTGCCCCCTCCAACCAACCACTGCCGGCCACCAACCACCCCACCTATGCTTTCAATTGCCAGCACCTCCACCACGGCCACCCCACCCCCACCGACGGCCTGCCACGCCCCACCTCCACCCTGCCACCAACTACAACCTAACCGGCCGGCCGGCCTCCAACCGCCCGCCACACCTGTTTGCCAACCACTACCACCACCAACGCCATCCGCTCACGCCATGGTGGGTTTGGTGGCAAAGCGGAATGGGTGATGGTGGTGGGTTGGTGGCAGCATTTTGGCGGTGGGGGATGCGTGGCAATGGCGTGTGGGTTTGTGATTGTCGTGGTCTTGGTTTTCTGATCGTAGTTGGCGGCGGTTGGTAGTGGTAGCAGTGTTTTTGGCAAGTGGGTTAGTGTTGGAAGGGTGTTGGTGATGGTTGGCAGTAGTGATGGTGTGGTATGGTGGGGCTGGGAGGTGAAGGGAGGGGATAGTGGTGGTTGGTAAAAATTTTGTGGGCTGACGGCCATGGAATGGCCATGGTTTTGTGGTAGACAAACGAACCCTGTTAATTTTTTTGATTGCTGTTAAATGGGGATTTATTGCTAAAACTCATTGAATGGTTTTTTGAAGAGATACATAGTAATGGAGGATATATCTTGGGTCAATGTAATATAACATCATTCCATTCCTTCCGTGGTCGGCAACCTTATAATTTAATTTTAATCCTTATTTCATGTGTGCTTTTGTGTTGGCTTATAAGATGCTTTGCCGGAAACATATAACTGGTTCACCGCCTGCTCCCGGATAATTTCATGGCGAGAAGTTGTGATGTTGTTGGCTCAACAGTTAGCAGATGGTTAGCCCATCAAGACAGTATATTTCTTGCTTTTTTCACTGGTAGATAAGAGTGTTCGATTGTTGCTTTCAACTTCTATGGTTATATCGGAGATGGTTTATGTCCTGTAAGATCCCATGAAGTTTAAGGTGCTTATGATACGCTATAGCTGCCTAATTTTTGATAATATGGTTGGTCGATAAAATTAAGATTTCAAATTGTACAAGCTCATGATTCGAATCTTTGATTGGTCTGCCCCTAGACTCCTGTGGTTTCTAAAACTTTGAACTAACGTAATTTTTTAAAAAGTAATGGCACGTGATAATGTATAAGCCGCTTCTGACCTGAATAGATGGAATTAGCCACTACTTTTGGTGACCATTCCTTTGACTCTATTTTAAATATATTAATGGTTGGTACGTTTTGAGCAATTTTGGATTAAATTTACAAAGGAGAAGCTGCACAACATTTTAACTGAAGTATAGATGTCAAATATTTAATAACATCTTTTAATCCACCATCTTGAACTTAAGCATTGTGGTGTCCATTCAGCAATATGTTCGAGCTTGGCGAAGAGAAGGTGAACGAGTGAGATCAACTGGACCTGTCCACAGTTTGTTGGCAATGTCAAGATGTCCCTGGATCTTAATTGAAAGGTTCCCTCTTTAGTTTTTTAATCTGGTTTCTATTTTGGCATTTAAATGACTGTTTGAAACGCTATGTTTTGCTAACTTATGTCTTTTTTGGTCCAGCCTGGCCTCGGGACCGCGTAGGGATATTAGGAAGGAAATTTACATACGGGGTATCGTTGGCTTGCTCAGGTTAAAGGACCTATGGAGACAACTTGGCCAGAAGGGCCATTCTGTTCATTAATTGGTAGGCGACATAACTGTTTTTTTTGGGCTGTATTAAAATGTTGAAATTTGGACATTTTCTTTCCTTGATATCTTATACACTGAAAGCAGCTACGCTTGAACCACATACAAGGTCCTCCTAAAAAAAATATTCTGAACAATTTGGGATCGATAAAATTTTGTTGCATTTTTCTACTTGTTGATTCTCATTTCTCACAAATCATGTATTTTATTGTGCAGCAACCATTTGTTGGTAAATTCGTTTGATATTCAATTTGATCATCATGGAAGAATATTATGAACCAGCTATTCGGGACCTATCTTCTTGAGAGGTGGTCATGTGTGTCAATATTCAAACGCTCGAAATGCCAGCTATCATTTTTTTTACGCTATTTGTGGCAGCAACAACAAGTGTGGGTTTTATAAGCAAACTTTTTTTTTAATAGATTTTCATTCTCAGTAGGAAATGAGGAACCTATGTTTGGGAAATCCTAAATATTTTTCTCCTCTTAACGCGTCAAATTCTTATGATTTCGTTGGCGTCAGGAGTGCCAGGACTTCTTGCCACTTGGAGAGCTATACTTATCATAAGAATAAGTCACAAAGAACAGGTGAAGCCTTTCGTTCCATAAATGTTTTTGTTTCATTTTCTTTAGCTCTGTAGTGTAAACTTCCTGTCTCTCTCAGGATGCAGTTTTCGGATTTGTGGCTGCCGTTATTCATCTGGGTACCTTGAATTTGGTAAGGGAAAAGAAGGATTGAAAACGAAAAGATCGGATATTCATCTTCAAAGAACTGCAGAACCATCATCCTTCTTTTTTTCCTCATAGGATTATATCATTGTGGATGCCTGTAGCCAATTCTCTGTAAGCCTTGAAATGTTTTTACAGGTTCACGTTGCCTAAGTATATACTGATTCATATTACTTCCCTGAGTTTAAGCCTATGTTTGTTAACTGGTTTGATCGTTTGTTTCTGTTTTTTGTTTTTTGTTTTTTGTTTTTTTTCCTGCTTTACTGACTGTTATTTGATTACCAAAACATTTACAGGAAGGAAGTATGCACTCTATTGATCTTTTGGCCATCCCTTCCCACGGTTTGCAGACTCATTAAATTTAACTTTTAAGGATATATATTTCTAGTTTATTGATCTTTTGGTTTCTATTCTTAGGGGTTTATTAACTCTGTTTTGTACTAGTTGAATTGATTCACTGAGCCGTTTGTTATGAGTATGCTTTACATTGTTACTTGTTTTATTTTGTACTTATATTTCATTTACAAAACAAAAAGAACTCTATTCCCATTCACTAAAGCTGCAGCTTTAATATCTTTGGTCAGGGCATACATTTACATGGGTTTGTGTCCAAATTGGCGATGACATAGTAGAGCTTGTAGACAATTAAGATTTCCCAAGTCCTGATGTTGGTTATGTGAAGGCACCAAATTTCACTCTTATGTAGTGTCATGAGTTTTCTTGTGGAAATAATGGTTTTGTTTTTCAATTGAAATCAAAAAAAAATTGATTTTGTTGCCGATCAAAAACAATTTCTTAAATGTTAAGTTTTCAATTGGATATTGCTTTTAAACTTTAACTTAAAATTTTGGAATTTAGGTCAGTGTGTAACAACAATCTGGGCGAGAAATATTGAGTCAACCCATTGAGGTGGCAGTTTATGCACCACCAAGACTACATCATAGTGACATTTTTTGTTGTACCAGGTGCATCCTATGTGGTATGTTCCAGAATATTTTCCCGGTTCTGTCACCCTTCACTTTGCAACTACATCGTTAGACGAGCAGAAATTGGTCTAAAAGAATCTCCTGAAATTGGATCTGAACTATAGCATTCTTTACAATGAAGCCATTTCTTTTAATTTTTACTTTTATTTTATTAACACAAATTAAAATAATGATACTTGTTTTTGCTTAGTGACTGATATCATAATTATTAATTTTTTCCTTCACACAGCTTACTGTGAAAGGAGGCCCAACTATTGGTGACTGTGTGGAATATACTTGTATGGATGATTGCATTGCAACAATTCACAGATCTTTAGGACGACTGTCAGCAGTTTCTCCTAAACACTGTAAGATTTGACGTTGAGACTTTTTACTGGATCAATATTTCATTTAGAATTTCTTCTATGAGGTTTCTCGCATATGTAGCATAAACAACTGGTTGCAAAAAATATAACTCCTACACCTGCCTACTGGAAAACTGGCTTCATCCAAATTTAATTTATTTCATTAGACATCTTGGCAGTTTTGGAATGATTTTAAGTATACTGTAAATGAATGCTTCTGCTGCAAATACGTTCTGTTTTAGAAAATTCTCCTGATTCTAGTCGTGCTAACCCTTGGCATCAACCATCAATAACTTAGGATGAAGAATTTCCTAATTTGGATTTCAAAATTTTAGTTTTTTTCATTTTTTTAATATGTTACTATAATGTCATAGACTTAGTCCTTTATGTTTAATGTTCAACGTTAGTTTGCAACACTGTGTGGAATGGAGATCCATTATTTTGGTCCAGGCATCGTGGCCAAGGTCAAGTTGGTATCCCCTTCCTTCTTGTTTATTGAATGTACAGAAGCGACCACTAGCTGTAGTCATGAATGCCGCTGTTTTCCCTTCTTTATCTGGACAAGAACTTACTAAGAAGAGAACATCACGTATTTCAACCCATCTCCGATCTCCTTGTAACAAGGTTGAGTAACCATTGTTATTTGCAGTGGCATTTGTTTTTTCCTTTTATAAGCTCTGAGGACTTACAAGTGGACTATCATGATGAACATGTTCAGGATGCCTGGGCTGTTTTTTATTTTAACTGCTTGTATATCCTCAACCTTTTTTGTGAACTGGATACATCTGGTTATTTCCTATTTCCCATTGTTTTAGGTCTTTGTTTTCAAGTTGCAGACGCTTACATGATGACCAGTATGGAGTCCATTCCACCAGCCTATTTGAAACGAGAAAAGAACTCGATTTTATTAAACTGTTTATATGGAGTATGCTCATTATACTACCTAGTGTGTCATTCAACTGGTTTCTAGCCCTTGGACCGTGGGTCCATTTCCCATATACATTCACCATACAGTTGACTGTTGGATGATGGATGCATGTATCCATTTTGTAAACTACCCATCACTTAAGATCAAATAGAGCGAAAGTTAGAGTCATTAGTAGCTTGTGGTAACGACCGACCCTCCCCGGGCCGTTACTTAATTACCTAAAATTCTCCCGTTTTTTTTTCCCTCAAATAACAAATCAAAGCCTATTTTCTTCAAAGATTCATAGTCTCCAATGTTTAGTTTACAATGTCCTCCAAATTATTAATACAAAAAGATCAAAAATCTCAGTCTTTTCCTTCGACTCAATCTCTTACATCCGAACACCCACGTCCCTCCTGAAAACTTATTTTAAACAGGGAAGTAGCAATCACGGGAATATGCTCAACAATCATAATGCTCAACAACAAATGTCAAGTCTCACAACAAAATCACTAGTTCATCAAGACCTCATACAGTCCCTTTCCTGATACATTACTAGTGATCGGCCTCATCCACTTCTCTAGCTCTCGGCTTTTTTCCCGGTCCATAGTGGACTATTGGCGGATCCACTCGTCTGTATCATTCCTTCCCATAGCATTTATCCATCAATACATAACATCATACATATCACGATGCCAACAAAATACCATGGATTTCAACAGATAGCACACATTCTCAAGGAGGACTACAAAATCAGAATGTTAGAAAAATACTCCCGGATTTTTAGAAACATATTTTCTACCTCCTGCTTACCTCAATTGAAATTCACACCACTAATATGAAGATCATGCACCCATGATCATCATACTAAAACTTCCCTTGATCCGACATCATCTCACCGTTGATCCTACACCCTATGTTCCTTTCATTATCAAAGAATTAACCACACCAAATAATTTCTCCAGTCTCCTATTTCTTTTCTTTCTCTCTTCTCCTCGCTGCGTGCGCTCCGCCCGCCTCTCTCTCTCTTTCTCAGAGAACTCTCTATCTTCTCTCATTATTCTATCTATATTATGTATTAACATATATAATATATAAAAAAAATTATTTATTTAATCTTTACTTTCTTCTCTTTTTTCTTTCCTTAATTTTTTTTTTTTCCCTTTATCTTTTCTTTACAACTTTCCCAGTCGAAAGTTGTCCTCCACCAAACTTAACAACTTATAATTTTGTCCCCCTCAACTTTTAATTTCTTTTAATTTATCCCAAAGTTTATAATCTTTCAATTAACACCCAAAACATAAAGTTCGGGTTATTACATGTGGGGCATGCCTTTACAGGCCCCCAAAGCCCCAATTGCTCCGCAACAAGAACGTGGGATTTTATTTTTCTTATTTTTTTTTTGGTAAGTAACAATATTGGTAGAAAGATGCATTAGTGGGTGTGACACGTATACACAATAGAGAATAAACAAGAAGACGTAATCATTTATACGTCAAAATCCTAAGAAGTGTCCTACAAAGTCCAAATGGTCCCATGATTAGTATTGATCTCAGTGATATTGTTTTCCTATTGAATTCCGTTTCTTTTCGTCACCATGAGTATTTGTACCTTTTTGAATTACTTTTCCTTTAGACCTCCCCCCCTCCCCCCCAAAAAGAACAAAAACACAAAAAAACTAAAAAAAGAAAGAAAAAAATACACATTACCTTCTTTGATATTTTCCATTTTAGTCCTCATCTGAATAATTGGGTGAACTTGGATATTTATGAAAATGAAGTTATTTGAATTCCTTGAATCTAAGCTATTGTTAAATTTCTGATCCTCTCCGAATGTGAAAGCATATTGAAGTCTAGATTAACATCTTTGTTGTTTTAAATCTAAGATTGTGAAATATTGGATTGTTTTGTTTATGTGAATTTTTGTGGCAATCGTTGGATGCCCATTTGCTGGTCTCTCAGTGAACCCATATGAACATGTAATGCAAACATTCTTTGAAGCTGTGTTAATGGTTGGTGAGGCTGTCTCCCGAAGTCAATGATAATGCAATTTTTTTCCCACTTGTCTGGCTTCAAGAGAGAAAAGAGGAAAGGGATTCTCCAAAATTTGATTGAATGTTATACACTTGTACAAATTTTGATCAGGGTGTACTCTTCTAGGTTTATTGGCACTTTTAGTTAGGATTAGTTCATGTTGTTTTTTAGAATTTTGAATGTTTCTATGTCCATTTCTTTTTTGTGAAAATACTGCTTATTCCTCAAGTTCTGTAATACCAAAATGCATCCTAACCAAAACTGTGTAGTCATATATGCTACCTTTCTTCCATGTTTTCGTGTTATCTAATCTGATGATTGCTATGAAGATTCGCTACAGGACAGAAGTTTTGCCGTAACATTCTCTTGTGGACTGTTTCTCTTCTGTTCACATCTCACAGTCAATGGGCTTCATTGCGTATACATCTTTAGGGTGGGGTCTGATCTCCCTTTTGTTCTTGGAGCAACAGTGACCTGGATCCTTCCCTTCTCATTACGCTTCCTCAAAACTTTTGCCTTCCTCTTTGAGTTCATAACAAACCATATGATTCTCAGAGGTCGCAAAGGAGTATAACTTTTTTCTTTGCTGCGACAGTGTGGGAGAAAGCATGAAGAACATGGCAGAAAGATGCTATATCGATCGATGGGGATAGAATAAAACCAACGGAAGTATGTATCTTGCATGCATTCAGGCAAAGGATGGTCAACGGAAACCTGAGTTTCATCTTGCATTAGTGGCCTGAGTAACCTGAGGTTAAATGTGTCACCTTTTTGTCATGTATTTCTATGATGTAGCACATGGATTTAACACCACTGTGTTTTCTTACTTTAAAACTTCATGTTTTATAAGTTCGACCTGTCCTTCAAACACCTTCAAATATTTGAACTTCATTAGTATTTATTGTGGTGAATCCGTTTTTTTAATTATTTTTTATACTATTGATGGAGGGGTTTTCACATTAAATAAAATAATAGTCACTTTCAGTAGGATCATATCGTAAGTTTTTCCCTAAATCTTTTTTTTATAGTATTAAATTTTATTGAAAGAAAGGCATTAAGGACATGCCACTATTACAAAAATAGGGCATCAAACAAAAAGCCCCTATTACATTCCACTGTGTTATAGCTTTACGAAATCAAAATTGGTTGAGAGAAGGCTTACCTTATCTTCAACCCCCAACTATATAAAATGCTATCAATGAACTCTAAGTCGTAACAAGGACTCCTATTCCATTCAATGTTGAATGTTCAATTCCTGCCAAATGAGCACATCAAACAAAGTGGAATCATGAAACCATAATCTTTCCTCCTGCTCTTCCCCACCTTAGCCCTCTCCAACGATGGAGTATCTTTGCAATATCTTGCTGGGTGATATCAAACCATGTAACCAAGATAGGAATGATGTCCACAACTCCCAATCAGTGGGCATAAAAAGGTGGTCCACTGACCATCACCATCCTGCTTGAATGTGCATGCAACACCAATTCACTATTAATTTCCACCTTCAGAAACTATCAAGGGTGAGAATTTTTAGTTATGTGGCACACCTATCCTGGATGGAGCATGCTTCCCCCAAATATCCTTCCATGGAGGAGACCGACATCGGTCCCCACTCAACACATGATAAATGAACTTAACCCGGAAGGACCTCGATGGTGTTCATATCCCTGCTTGAAGTGTTATCTAATCCATTTGCCTGCTAATATTTAGAACCATGCATTACATTTTTATGCATTGTGTATACACTACTGAGATCACTTCTTTAAAACCGATTAGTTGTTTATATAACATCAGCTGACTGACAGTGGATGATCCAGAGAATAATACTTTTTATTTTGAACTTGTATGGCAGGGCTGAATCTAATTATTGTTAGCATTTACGTGTAATGTCTGGATTGAGCCTTGTTCTCTATCGTTTTTTTACTTTATCGATGTTTGCATCTATGTTTGACATTTTTTTAGTGCTTTGAAACTTACGCACCACCTGGTTGTTTTTATTTTGTGATCAGGTGTCTCAAATAAGAAACCAAGGATTTTCTGGAATTGATTCTTGCTGTTTGTGCGAACTTGATCTTTCAAGCAAGATATTAATAATATCCCTTAGTAAATTTACCTCCAGTACACTATTTATGAATTTTTTCCCTTATCAGGCTGAGGACCCAGATGGCATGTATAGTCCATCTGTCTATTTGATTTCAAACAAATCATTTTCCATGAGGCTTATAATGTTATCAATGCTTCTCCCTTGATAGCGGAGCCTAACTATCCTGATATTGTCTTGATTAATGTAACAATTAATAGCAATGGAATACCTTGTTAAGGTTTGTATAATTCCTTAAATTATATAGATTTCACTCAATTTACCCCACCACGGGAATTTTTCAAATCTTAATTGGTTTCCTTGTAGTTGTGTTGATGGTTTTTACTGTGGTTATAGTAATTTTTTCGCATCTATGTTACAACATGTGTAACTCCTATAATAAGCCTGCTTTGTTTTAACTGTTTGCTTTTGCCTGCTGTATATACTCTCACTTCTCTACACTCTTAATTCCTTATTGAAGCCATGTGGCACAGTAGAGCTTCCTTGTTTGCGTCATTTACTGATAATCTGCAGAAATCAGATTATATGATGGTAATGGCTGACCACTCGTCAAATCCTGGCGATATGTGCGGTGAAAAGCTAATAACCCTTTATTTTGTACAGGACTATTTCATTTATCTGCTACAATGTTATTTAGTGACCCATGTTCGGACCCTTGATCCTTGGGTAAGGGCACAAGATGTGTGCAGTTGGATATTGACCTAGCAAGCATCTTAGTTTTTCCAATTTACCATGCTCTCTACACCTTGTAAACAACATTTTACCATAGAAAATATATTAGGAAGTATAAATATTTTGACGTATCCCAATGTCCTTGGATATGGGAATTAGATGAATCTAACACTTGGGGACACACCCGAGCGCATGTAATATAGCACGGGATATTAGAAAGTCAAAGTTGTATAGGAAACTGCAGACAAGGCTGCTTTAACAGCTTCTCTGTCCTTAAAATAGTTTTTATCTCGAGAATTGATGTCATTCTATAATTTATTCAGAACACTAGTCCACTCATTTTCTTCTTCAAAAACCATGTTTCAGTTTTTTTTTGTAGTGTTCCTCTTTCAACCATTCCGCACGCAACATATTCACAACATGCACCCAACTCATTTTACTTTTATCATTGTTTGCAGACGCCTGCATAGTGGTGCACGATCACAGCCAGGCACTAAATGTCTAGAACTAGGATATTGTTGATGAGTGGGGACAATACAGTTGAATATGTCAAGAGAGGCTTCCCTTTATGCTAGATGACCCAAGAAGTAAGCAATGGAGGTTGGGAAATTTATAGGTGAATGCTGAAGCCTGATCCATTGGCTGATGTAGTAATTTAGAAGCTTCCGGACGTTTATCTTTGAATTCCTCTATCCTCTGTTTTTGAGAACCTTAGTCAGTTTTTGG
>VIGQ01000742.1:0-10000 GCA_009663005.1 Actinidia chinensis | reverse complement strand
GGGCGTTGGGCAGACGTCCCAAGTGTTTTATTCCAAACGAGTAAGTGATAGTCACCCACCCAAGACATACCATTTTTGTCGTCTCACAAATAAGTGGGATTTGCCTCTAAATTAGAGTTTTTTAAAAAAACGTAACAAATTCTAATTAGGGCGAGTTTCTACTTATTTGTGAGATTATACATGGGTGTGTCTTGTACACACCCACTTTTGAGTGTGAACTCAATCATTATTCCATCCAAAAGTTGAGTTGGGTCGGGGTTGTCCTGCTTTTTGGTGAGTTGGGTTTGGGTGTCTGAGAGCGTTGATTAAGGATGAAAATGCCCGTTATGCCCCCTCACCTTTGGGGACATACAAGATTCTCCACCTCATCTAATGCACGTCCATTCGCACATGTAAATTTTTTCCGTCGTTAATTAGACTAATCGACTTTTCAATTGAATTGTTTGACAGGACGATATTGTGTATTCTAGTTGATGATGAAATAGAAAAAAAAATTGAATAAGTTTGGAAAACATAAGATTTAAACCTTTTTGAAAATTAAGTCAATAAAAATCTTTCCATCAATAACCCTGCAAATTGATTACTATTTATAATAAAAATACAAACGTGATTCTCCAACTTTTACATATTTAACAATTTTAAATTTTTATATCAAGAATTACGTGCCAAAGAAAAAAAGAATTATG
The DNA here is from genome assembly GCA_009663005.1 of Actinidia chinensis. Taxonomy (NCBI): domain Eukaryota; kingdom Viridiplantae; phylum Streptophyta; class Magnoliopsida; order Ericales; family Actinidiaceae; genus Actinidia; species Actinidia chinensis. Next base: position 9,314 of record VIGQ01000742.1, on the reverse strand, counting down.
TGCCAAAGAAACTTTATATTGTATTTGGTTGAAGATTTTAAGAACAATTTTGTGGAGAAAAAGAAAAAAATTAAATTTAAATTATCAAATTTATTAAACTTTTTTTTTTACTTTTTATTTGCCCTCCCTAAACCGTACTCATGCCTTTTTTGTCCATTTTCTCCTCTCTTTTGAAGATTAATTTGTTTTCGGATTCAATTAACAACTCAATATCAACCGTAAAAATGATGCATCCAGGACTCAAAATTTACTTGCAATAACCCACTCATGCCTAAGTTGGAGTCCTATCACAGGACACCCAAATTTCTTTATTTTCTTTCTTTTTCAAAAATAAAATAAAATAAATTTTCGTTGACAGATATTATAATATCGACCCCACCCTGTGATGTCTTTCTGAAACGTCACTATGAATAAATAAAAAGCCCATAAGCTTCCTCTTGAATTTTCTGATTTCAATCCCAGTTTTCTTCTCTCAGTCTACACAAAGGTACAATTTCTTGCCTTTTTCTTCAGTATCTTCACATACGCACATATTATTCTTCAGAATTTTGAAGTTAGATGCGTGGGTTTTATCCTATTACCCTGATCTCCTCTCTTCTCTCTCCCTCTCAATCCGCTTCATGATCTGTGGACTGTTCGCTTTGGATTTAGCAATTCTCCTAGGGTTATTGTCATATGGGTTTGTGTTGAATCGTCCTCTATTCTTCTTTCTGATTGTTTATGACCAATAATTCTGTTCTTGGCTTAATTGGGAATTGGGTCTTCTGTTTCTTTGAGGTATTGTGTGCTTTCTAGGACCCCTTGTTTGTTTTTTCTGATTTCTTGTGTAATTTTTGTTTTCTCATGAGATTTGTTGGTGGGGTCCTTTTTTTGGGAACTTTGAAGGGGTAAAAGTGAAATAATTACCTGCACGCTTGAACATTGTTGGGGATGGGAACTTTTTTTCCCCCTTTATGATGTATTTCATTTTAGGAATATGTGCTACTCTTTTTCACTGACATTAGGTATTTATTTTGGGAAACCCACGGGGTTCAGCACAACGAAGAATGGTGAGGGAGATTGTTTCAACACTGAGGTCTATGCTACCTATGACAGGTAATTCTCTGATCCTCTACCAGTGACTTTCCATGTCACTGTCAGAATTTACTTTCATTTCGTCTTCACTTGCCTCTCCCCAGATATTGAGCTCGCAACAAGATTGTTGGAAAACCGTATAGTACACCTCTATTTTTATTTTCTTGCTATGTTTTTCAATGTTCTAAGTTTTTTCTTTGCTAACCAATGCTATATGAGCTCTAGTTTGGAGTTTGATTTGATGTGCTGTTTTTAGGTGTGAAGTGGAACACGAAATCTGTTGTTTTGGTACTGAAAATTTCCTTTTCAGTTTCCAAGGGAATTCATTACTTTTTTTTCCCTACATTATTGTATAGTTGCATATGGACGAAGCAAAGACCCAGGGAGTCTTGAAATAAGATTTTTATGCCCACCGACGCAGAGAAGATTATTTTCCCCCACATATTATCGGATTAGCAGGTCCTTTGGACCGGATATTGAGGCTCCGTTTTGCACCATCTTTTTCAGCTTGTTTTATTGCTTTTTGGCTTTTCTGTTTTTGGCTTTTTTTTGGCTTGTTTTTAGTTAAAGTAAGTCACAACAGCAAAAAAGTCAAAAATTCTTAGCCTTTTTGGTAGCAAACTTTAAAACTTGGCTTGTAAGCATTACCAAACGGAAAAAGCCGATTATCAAAAACAAAATTATTATGGCCCCTCGACCAGAAAGATGATTTGCATTGTGCCCACCTATTTTTTTGTTATTACCCCCCCAAAGAAAATAGAATGAGCATGAGGTAATAATCCATATTAAATACCGAACTTGTCCTATGCTTTCATTTTTAATAGATGCCAGCTAGGATCATACATACTGAAATGCAATCTCCATGGGATCTGGTCACCATGTATGTAACGGTATTCTCATTATTTTGTGAACGCAAAAGCAATAAAAAAATCCAATATAATATGATTTAACAAATGCCCACTGCCCACTGGATACGATTGATTGGCTAATGTTTCAAAATTTAATGTTGGTCCATTAAACTATATAAACCGACACCCAGACCATTAAGAGAAAAACTGAACCTCCTGCTGTGTACAAAATAAATTTTGTAGCGGAGTACATACCACCCCCATATGGATAGAAGTAAATAAATGGGAATTAATTCTAACTCCCACATGATGAAAAACAGTAAAAGTTCTCAAGAAGAAAATGATCATATTTGACCGCTACCGCTGTACATTGCTAACATCAGGAAATGGAATAATCAAAACCTCAGATTCGAGTACTGCTTTGTATTTTTATTTTTTTTAAAGTGGATTAGATTGGCACAACATAAACTAAAGAATCCTCATCTGAATGAGAATTTATGTTTCCTTAGCAGCCCCTGAAGAAGCCTTTTTGCCTTTGTTAGTCTATGTTTTTTTGGTATATCTATTGTCTCCATAATTTTGTTTTTCTGACACCCTACCTTTTTTAATAGATTTTATCTATTGCTCGCATTGCATTTCAGACTGCTCGGAAGCGGCGTGGGAAAACTCTGTTCTGTTGATAAAGCAAATGTCTTGGAGGGTAGCTTCGCGGTGTAATTTTGTTTTTTTTTGTCATTAAGAAACAGTTATGCTTTTAATGTTTATGTATCTTAATGGTATCGTCCTTATCAGTTTAAGTATTATTTGGGAAATTTACATTGGGAACACTATCCTACCATCCCAAAAATAAAATTATATGTAAGGATTTGCTGTCTGCTAACTTTTTTTTTTAAATACGCGTAAGGTGATATCATGATGCTGCACACTTTTCTGTTGGTTGTCTTCCCATGTTGAGATCTTGTTTTCGCTATGTCCTTACCTTGGATATAAGGGACGCATATTTTTTGTGCCATTACTTTTTTCTTAACTGATGCTGTCTAATGGAGTTTGGTACTTATGAATTTTAATGAAAGATTTAGATATTGTAAATTGTGGCAGTTTGGCCATAGGGGTGTCTCTCCCATAGAGGGTTTGTGTTTGAGAAAACACTTTCCCTGGTTTCGTCCTCTATTTTAGTTTTCTCCTCTGGTTTGGATTCTGCCTTGCGCTGTTCCTGTTAAAAGAAATCTTTCCTCTTTGGTATCTTCTTTTCTTATAAAGTACAACTGTGTTTCCATGTACTAAGCCCACACAAAATTAATACGCTTAAATTATGTTGAAGTCAACAGCTAATTTTTGAATCTTGTTTGTGAGAATACATCGTGCAACATTTGGAAATGACACCTTTATTTTTAGCATGTCTATAAGCTTTGTGTCGTAAGGTCAAGTTATATGTCCCTATCACCACACTACAACATAAAGGGCAACGTATGGGGAAGTGTCCTAACTAAAGGCAATCATTCTCTTTTCCCACGCCGGACGATCATATTCTCAGTTCTTTTCCAAATAAATCCTTTCATTGAGACACCAACAGGGGCAAGAAGCTTAGCTGCCTCGTTATATTGGAGTCCCCTGCAACAAGTTTTTGTGGGCGTATAAATGAATCAACATAGGCATACAGCGAAATTGTATTAGAGTCCTTTTTCTTTTCTGGAACTTACATACGTGGTATTCTTGAGGCTAAGGTTTAACTACGAATGCCATTGATTGATGAAGTTTCTATTATTCTGTTGATTGTCCATGAGGCTAAGTTTTTAAAGTTAACTACATTGGCTTGTTTGATGAGTTGCCATTATTCTGTGATTGTCCAGGCATCATGCTTTGGAGGAAAATAGTAACGGCGATAGCCTCAGAATAGGCCTTACGTTGAACCACCACATGTATGTTGATGAGAACTTGTGGGTCCTATGATCCACTCTGTAAATGCAAAATGTTTCAAGTTTGACCACGATTGTGACAAACAATATATTTGTGATTTTTAGTCGGATGAAGGCGTCATGATTCCGGAAAATATTGGGAATGCCCTTTCCATCTGCTAGTCTTGGCGAACGGTATTGCGCGATTTTAGTTTTGAGTGCTTGTTTTTCAGAAAAAAAAACCTAGTTTTTTTGGGTATTCTACTTTTAATAAAAATGGGAGTTATCGTGTATTTGAATGATGTGTTTGTCCTCCTTTCGGCAACTATTAATGTGCAGGGACCGTGGGAATTGTTTTCGAGGGACCACAAACCGATACATGGGTCTGCACCAGATATTGCTAGACAGGTTGAATTCCTGAGTAGTTCAATTTTCTTTCCTCTGGTGATAAATTCTTTCATTTCATAAATTTATGTGAATGTTTATCGAGTCTACGGGTCTAATATGCAGGATAAAGCAAACCCTTTAGCAACATTTCCTCCGTGTCTGCTTGGGCTTTTTGAAGTATGGCTTAGGGGAAGAAAAGGCTGCCCGTAGAATCGAGGCTGCAGTTTTGGATACTCTGAATAGGGGGTTTCATACCGGCGACATATACTCCGAAGGACATGTATGTTAATATTGTGTATTATTTGTTTGTTTGTTTCTTTATTTCTATTGGGGATCGTTCAACAATTCACGTTATTGCATAGGTTTTGCTTTTGCGTCTTCCACGGTCACCCCCAAAACACCATAGAATCAGTTAGCTTGTTAATACCCAGTGAGGAACCATTTCATTTATAGCTTGGACTTCCTATTTATAACTTTGAGATTGTGAGACAGGTCCTTTATTTTTTTGTAGTTATTGATTTTTTTTTCCTCAAGAACGAGATTTTTTTTTTATCCGTCTTTTAACTGCTAATGCTTGTTTTTATCAGAAATTGGTCGGATGCACGGAAATTGGAACACTAGTGGTGAAGTCCCATAGATCCTAAGTTCCCCATCGCCATAATCGTTTCCCTAAAATGCGGATTCATTGTGTTCCAAAGTGTTTTGTGTATTTCGATAATTTTTTGAGACATTAGGTATTTTGGTTTTCTCAAGTTGTGAACCGTTACTTTTATCTTGTCCATTGAAATTATCAGATTTCCCTCTAAGTCCCTATCCTTCTCCTTGGTTTGTCTCTATTTTGTCTGTTTGATTTAGGACCTCGTTTTGTATTATTCTTATGATTTTCAATTTGTAACTAATTTATAAACTCCAATTATGAATATTTATTTTAGATTTATTCTGGCTACAGGAGATGTTGTACCATGAAAATGATGAATACAATCATGATTTCCATGTGCATTGATGAAAAATTATAAATACTCAAAGTGTATATGCATATATATCTATATACATATAAATGTGAGTTCACAGTAACCTCAATGACCACCAATTTTTTTTCGATTTTGCCCTTCCGCAATTTTTTTCCGATAAATTAGAGTTTCAGTACTTAGAATTTCTGATAATTACAATTTGGTCCCTATAGTTTTTGTTCAGTACAGATTGGTCCCTAGATTTATTAAAAATTAAAGATTGGTCCCCGGAGTTGCTGTAAATTATATTTTAGACCTTTATGTTTAGGTTATTTTTATTTTGGTCCCAAAACTTCTTGATTTTGTCAATTTGATCCCACAATTTTTTGATTTTGGTAGTTTGGTCCGTGAACAATCTCTAGAATTTTTAATAATTATAGCTAATCCCTATAGTTATTGATAATTACAGATTGATTCCTATAGTTATTATAAATTACATTTTTAACTCTGAAGTTTCAGTTATTTTCAATTTGGCTTTGATTTTACAACTTTTTTTTATTTTGCCCAAAAAATATTTTTTGACTGATTTTGCCCATACTTTAATGTTTTCTTTTCGATTTTGCCCCTATGAACAGTAAAATCATCTACTATGTTTTTTTTTTTTTTGATTTTGCCTCTACTCACATTAACTCATTTATCATCATTTTTTTTATCATTTTTTTTTATTTTGCCCCTATTCACATTAGCTTATTTACCACCATTTTTTTTTTGATTTTGCTCTTAATTAATTTTTTTTCATCGATTTTTGTCCCTACTCACATTAACTCATTATGTAGGTTAACTGGTTAATAAATTGCTTATTTTGAAAACTCGCCCTGTTGCATAACCGTGTATTTTTGATTTTGCCCCTAGTAAATGTGAGTGAATAGTAAGCTCATATACCATATTTTTTTCGATTTTACCCTTAGTAACTTGTTTTAACTCCTTTACATAAATTTATTTTTCGATTTTGGCCCTTATTGATGTGAGGGAATAGTAGCTCATTTATAACTATTTTTTGTTCTGATTTGTCCCTTGGTAAGTTGTTACCACCATTTTTTTATATATAGTGCACAATAGCATTTACCACCAATTTTTGTTTCCGATTTTGCCCTTAGAATTACTCTCCCGTGCATAGCACGGGCATACTCCCACTAGAAAAAAATATTAACTCATTTACCACTATTTTTTTTTCGATTTTGCCTCTACTTAATTTTTTTCGTTCGATTTTGCCCCTACTCACATTAACTCATTGTATTAGATTCTTGATTAATGGATTGTTTATTTTGAAAACTCGCTCGTGCATAGCACAGGTACTCCCACTAGTGTGTATATATCTCTATATATCTTATATATATAAATGTGAGTATACAGTAAGGGGTGACCACCAACTTCTTTCCTATTTTTCCCTTGCACCAAAAAATTTCTGTAATTACAGTTTTCAGTCCCTAGACTTTCTAATAATTACAGTTTGGTCCTAGAGTTTTTGATATTACAGTTTGGTCCCTTAATTACTAAGATTACAGATTGGTCCCTATAGTTGGCGTAAATTACTTTGAGACCTTAAGTTTCGGTTATTATTATTTTGGTCTCTCAATTTTTTTTAATTTTGTCAATTTGACCTCCAAACTTTTGAATTTTGGCGTTTTGCTCGTGAACCTTCCCTAAATTTTTTAATAATTACAGTTTAGTACCTAGATTTATCTAATATTTAGATTGATCCCTAAGTTGACTGTAAATTATATTTTACCCGAAATTTTAATTATTTTTAATTTGCTTCGTTTTACCAAATTTTTTATTTTATTTTGCTCCCCCCTAATTTTTTTTTTGATTTTGCCCCTACTGTAATTTTTTTGTTCGATTGGCCCTATAGAATAGTAAATTCATCGACCATAATTTTTTTTCTCGATTTTCCCTACTCATATTAACTCATTTACCATTATTTTTTTTTATTTTTTCACGATTTTGCCAAATTCACATTAACTCATTTACACCATTTTTTTTTATTTTGCCCCTACTTAATTTTTTTCGTCCGATTCTTGCCCCTACTCAACATTAACTCATAAGATTAGTTGTTGGTTAGGATTGCTTATTTTGAAACTAGCCCATTGACATAGCACGGGTTATTTCTGATTTGGCCCCTTAGTAAATGTGAGTGAATAGTAGGTCTCTACCACCCTTTTTTTGGATTTTTACCTTTGTAATTTTTTTTAACTCATTTACCACAATTTTTTTTTTCGATTTTGTTCCTTTAGTGAATGTGAGTGAATAGTATCTTCTTTGCAACTATTTTTTTTTTCCATTTTGTCCTTGGTAACTTTTTACCACATTTTTTTTGTTTTCGATTTTGCCCTACCTCCATTTTTTATTTTCGATTTGCCTAATACTCGCCCGTGCATAGCACGGGCATTAACCCACTAGTATATATATATATATATATATATTATATGTCTGTGGTGTGTATTGCATTTAATGGGCCTACATATGTGTCCGCCCACACTACAATCGCCCACCAAAGGGTCCCAGTAACGTGTCAATGGTTTTTGGGCAGGCTTGTGGCCATGAGACCTAGTGCCCACCACGAATCGCCATAAAAATGCACCAATATTGGTTTGGTGGATGTATGTTTTAGGTTTTTTTAAGATTTGTAGTTTTGTGGTATATGCTCAACATTTTATATTTTTTTCATTTATTTTTACGAGGAAAATTTAAAAATATATAAAAAAATCATTAACTTTAAAAAAAATACTAAAGATGAAAAAAATATTTTTTACCCCCCAATGTGTTTTTTTTCTTTATTGATTTTTTTTGAATTATATATATTTTTAATATATTTTCAGATTTCTAACATCAAGAGAAACCGAAAAAATATAAAATCTTGATCAAGCAACAATTTTTTTTTTAAAGACAAAAAAACTCAAAATATAAGGAAAAAAAAAAATCAATAACCCCAACTAAAAAATATTGTTATCAAATAACTCATAGTCAGGACAAGCCGTGGGGCTGAAATTAGAAAGCCACCGCTTTAGGCGCACAAATTTTTAAAAAAATTTATGGCCCTAAAAATATAAGTCTTTTATTATTAGGCCTCCAATCAAAATTGCTTCAGTAAGTTAAATAATTTTTGACCTAATATAATTATGAGTCCAAAATAGGTGGTCAAAAAATTCGATGATCAAACTGAAATTATAAAAACTATCATGTCAATAATGTCGAACAAGATAAAAAATAAAACAAAAGTGTCATTGATATACACAAAACATTGTTAAGGATGGTTAGGTGCTAGTGAATTGATTGGCTAAGGTGATATATGATTGTGTGACGCCAAACATTTACCTATAATGCCTGTGAATTATTGTTGGAATCTATATTTTTTTTATGAAAATCTAAAATATTTACAATAAATTGCAGATTATTTTAAATATATAGGGCCTTATTTTGACGCTTTAGACTCCTAAAAAATTAGGCCCGGTTGTGCATCTAGTAGCCATACATTCTTTTTTTTTTTAATCACTTTTACGGGACCAATAATCTATTCTCCTCCACCACCACCACACCGTGATTCAAGTTTTCAACCCACCACCACCGTCGTCTCGAAACAGCTGATACCAAACCCACCATAAAATGAAAAATATGTTTTTTAATTTACGTTTGAAAATAATTTACGTTTTTATTTGTATTTGAAAATAATTGATGTTAACATTTTTTGGGGGGAAATCTATTTTTTGATTTTCAGTTTTTTTTTTTATTTTAGAAGAAAAGATATGACCAATTAAAGCAAGAAAGGTGGAACAACAGAAGTGGAACGAGACTTGAAAAACAATACGCTCTTTTTTTTTTCGCTCTCTTTTCTTCCAATAAGGTAAATAAATGGTTTAAATCAGATTTTTCGTATATGAACGAACTTGAGCAAACACGTTCACAACGGGTATTTGCTTGTACGATAACGTTCGTTCGTTCTTTTTTTTTTTTTTTTTTCTTTTCTTCTTCCAATAAGGAACTAAATTTGTGTCATCAATCTTTTCGTTTATCTGAACCGCTTCTCTCAATGATTTGCACGCTCTAGATAACAGAAGACAAGAGAGAGAGCGAAGAGTTCAGATTGAGCCCATAGTAGAGAG
>VIGQ01001270.1:10000-17500 GCA_009663005.1 Actinidia chinensis | reverse complement strand
AAAACTCTTTTGTGGAACACTAAAAACAGCAGATTTTTCTAATTCCAATTTAGGAAATGCAAGAGGTCCCCGTACATGATATTCACTGTATCAGCAAGGATCATTTCTAAGGTTTGTAGTATCAAAAACCATTGAAAAAATTCAACTAAAATGTTTCTTCTCCTAAATACCCCCCTCTTAAAGACATAATATGTGATCCAGTTCTAATAACTTTCTTCCATATGGGCCCTGATCTAGTTTTATGTAAAATGGAATCTATTGGCCTTCAATCTCAATACTTCAAGGTAAATTACAAATATCACACCTGATGTTTTGATCAATACATTACCACCCTCGTTATTTGCCTGAACATTATAAATTCTCACCTTACCACTTAACAGATTAACAAGTAAGTTAAATGACCATATTTACTACTCACATTTATGCATAAAGTAGCCAAAAAGATAGATAGAAAATTATCTCTCTTCACCATTTCCTCTATACCAACACCACTAACCCATAGCCAACCTCACCTCCACCACTAACTCACACCATATAGAACCATCTCCACCAACACCCACCAACCACAAATCCCCTCCTCCACCCCGTCATTCCTTCCTTCTGGACCCTCTCCTCTCTCTCCTCTCTCCATCACTTTCCTCTAACAAACTATAGGAGAGATCTAATGGGGATAGAGAGAGGTATGGGGAGAGAGAGAGGTGGGGGTTTTACTGGAAAAGTACTTCATAGGTTGTTTGTTGAGGGTAAAAAAGTATGATTTGAAAATTAAACTATGACAATATCATAATCTGTCAATCAACATATTGGTTTGAACCAACGGAGTGGGAATCGTTAATACAAATATAAATGTCAGGGGAAGATGGTAATTTCCACAACTAAGGGTGAGACTGATTTGACCAAAACCTCACGGGTGGTATTTGTAATTACCCATATTTTGATTAGGTAACACATATAAGCCTAAGGAGAATTGTACCTTCTACTTCCTAAGAAAGTCTCAATAGCAACGCCTCTAATGGACCTACTACGCTTGTTGGCCATCTCCCTAAACACTTAATCTAGTAACAGGAAGGGCAGAATAAACGGTAGCATATAAAATCAATTGAGGTATGAATTAATCAGAATCCAAATTAATGGCACACAAAGGTTGTAGTTTGATACTACACCGTTTATGCAGGCTGCATTTTCACCGGAATTTAGGAACTTGAAAACTTATATTTTAATTCAAGAATCCCTAGAAGAAAATTATGAAAATGTGTAGTAGTATCCTGAGTAGAGCGCCTTATATGCTAGACGAGAATCAGAAAGAATGATACACCCTACACAGATTCCATATTCTCTGTTCAATTGAACATAGACGTCTAAATATTTGATTGAGTGGGCAAAAAAATAGTTGCAGGGAACTTGTGAGGTTGGGCACCAAACAAGTGGTGCTGGCCAGGAACATGTCCATGCATTCGCACCCTTTTTGGGAGGCCCTCTTGAGAGATTTCTCCAGATGAAACAAAAGGCGAGAGAATGGCAGCAGCCTGCACTGCTAAAGCTAGTGAGCAGAACCCTTTTAACCAGAAACAATTGGTTTCGGTAAGCTCAGATATGTCTTCAGATGAAACATATTTATACGGTGGAATGCTCCCACTGTATCAGACAATGATGCTGCGTATATTGGACGTCAGTACGAGCTATACTGATACAGTCACCAGTCTATTGATAAGGGGAACGGATGCCCGTCGAAAGATAAATTCATGGGATGATTTGTCATTACTCTTATACTTTCCATTTGCACCAATCCTTTGTTATTTTTGAAGCTGACTTCTTGATGGGGAAAACCAGAAGTCAAGTCCAGAAAGAGAATGTTCCTGCATACCATACTGTGAGCTTCGTTGCCATTTGGCCTGGCATGCTGCCATTCTACTAAACTTGAATTCTCCTTAAGATATTTCAACCTTATCAGATTCAACGGAAAAAGGCAAAGATTGTGCATGTGTTGTGGAAGCCAACGATGTATGATCTTTTCCTCTATTTCATGAGTGGGTCGAATGACTAGAGAACCGACTGGTCTTGTGCAGAGCTCGAGAAGACAATGCATGTTTTGGATGGGCACCTGGTGATGAAGGTGCAAGTTGTAAACTAAAACCTGAGAAGCAGAAGAATACTGATTTTCCAGGGTTGATCCACCTTGTGAAGAAGCTCGAGCCATGTTTGACTGCAATTGCATTTAAGTCCCTAAATGTACTGTAAGCCAAGTTGACAATAAAAAGGGCTATGGGAAAAATAAATGGAACCTTATAGTTGAAAACTAACCAGAGCAGTCATTTGTAGAACACACTCCTACCTAAATAGATAAGACAATATGCTCTCAAATCAGAGGAGCTTCATCTCTGTTGCAACACTTCCCATTACATTGCATATCCTCTAATATTGCATGCCATAAATATAAAGACATATCAAATATGGATACGAAAATTAAGGTACACTGACATAAAAAAAAAGAGTTAACTACAAAACAAAAAATATAACCAATTGGCCATGTTCAAAGTAAGCTAGAACAACTAAACACCCTCATTCACTAGTCGTCCTAGTTTCCACATTCCAGAAACTTTTGTAAGTGATCAACATCCAAGAAATGAACAGTAAATATGATCAAATAAGTATGATTAAAGAAGATATACCAAAATGCATTGCAATTAGCACAATGAATTTCTCAAGTATGTACAATAGTTCAAATCTGCAACCATATAGCTTAACCAAAGAAGCATTCATAATACAGAATCCTCAAATTCCACCCAAAGAACCTGGCAAAAACAAAAAAAAAAGAGCACTAAGCACTGAAACTTTCTAATTTCCACCGCATAAAACCCATACTTCAATGCACAATAACAGACGCGTTTTAGCTATTAAACTTAAACACGCAAACTATCCATTTTTTAAAATTTACTATCATACCAAACTAAAAAAGCAACAAAAAGCCAAAATTAATAAAAGTTTCTGAGTTTCTGCCAAGTTCTATCTTCATGCTTCAAGCAAATTTTCCAGACTTTTTTTCACAAGGGCCAGTTGGCCAACAATTTTTGGGCGTTCTAAAGTGGCTTTTTAATAATAATCTCAACTCTAACCATGTCTCATCTCAACCGCTATCTTTTCAGCCAAGTTTATCAACGCAATCGGACAACAATGTAATAAAGGATCCCAGTAACCAACTACAACTAAGTGTCCTCGTTAATTGGGATTAGCTACTGAATCCTGTTTTCCCCTCTCCTCCATTCTGCTCTATCAGGGGCCATATTTTCCCAAGAAATTCACATTTTTTTCCAAAGTATAAGCATAACTTTCCTAAAGGTTTGCCTTGACGAGCCAGATGTTATCATACAACCCTATGAGTGAATAAAGTGCAAAGCAAAGAAATAAAAAACTTCCAATAGGTCTGAATCAAAATGAGACTTTCCTAGTCGTATAATTGAATAAAGACAAAACAAAGAATGCCAAAAGGCCAACACAGATACGCCCTCAAATATTCAAATTAAAACATCATCAATTCACCTATGCATGTAAATACATTGAAGAATGAATGCACACAGTTAAAAACCAACAAAAGAATAAAAAATAACAGTAATTAACTACCTTGACTGCGTAGCCTTGTGAGGTTCATATATGCTTACAGATTCTGATTCAAAGGGAAGCAGAAGTATTAGTGGTTGGAAACTGGGGAAGTGCCTCTGGAGGTGCGTCAGCTACCTCTTTTTCGTGGCCTTGATGATGATCCAACATCTACCCTGTAACTAATGTACTTTCCATAGTTCTAGATCAATCAAGTACTAGTATATATAAGAAAAGAAAAGAGCAAATAGCATAAGCCCCTAATTCCCTTTTCCTTCAGTAGAAGGTTTAGGGAACTGACCAAAAAAATTGGACTGCCCAAAAATACCCCTGATTGTGACTATGTGCTTACCACTCTGCTGGGAAGGACTTGTTATGCCGTACCATTTCCGTTCCATAAGGTTCAACAACCTTAATCAAAATTTCCCAAGTGGATGATACTGAAATTTTCGAGGACCGGGTTTCTATGGCCATACCTGCAAATACCAGGTATCATTGCCATCTGCCAAACCATTTTCCTAAGTTCCACAAGGGGCTGTGCGCTGGGGACAAAGTTAGAACTATGACTGTCGCACTTCGAATTTCTTCCATCATTGTTCTTTGTCTCGGTGTTTTCCTTGATTCATCAACGTCCTTTGCTTTTCATTGAAGAATCAGCACGTTTCCAATGATTTAAAAGTGATGCTTACTGGGAAGTAGTTGGCTAGTTTCCTGGATGGCCATTCCAGTGCAAGAATTTGTATCGCGCAAGATTCTTCGGAACTCGGTCTTATCAACTCACTTGTGAACTTCCCATCAAAGACCTTCCGCTCAGTCCCATTGTCGAATATGGACAACTTTAGCTTCACACACAGTGACCAACATGACTCATTTTCTCAGGAAAAGTTGAAATTTGTTCTCATTCTACGAGTTTTAACCCTGCATTGCCTGACCAAAGTGCTAGGTATCACCAAAATTGCAATCATTGGGGTCTATTCTGAGGGGTGGCCTGAAGTTATTGGAGGAAACTTTTGTGAAGTATAGCTTGTTAATTTAGGGTTAGAATTTTATATTAGTTGTATCTTCTACTTTGATTAGCTTCATAAACCCCTTAGAGAAATACAGAAAATAATAAACACCCTAAAAAAACTAACAATATACATTTAACAACTAATATGTTGATGGGCAAGAATCCCAAAGTGCTCTTTGCAGTCATTTTACATCTAAAGAATGAGCATCCCATTATATCTGACTCCTTTCAGGCAAGTGGCTTGGTAGAGGACGCGGCTTACCCACTTGGATTCCTTTCTTTTCCGGGACTTCGGGAATGGATCTGTAAGTAGAATCCATCTGCAGCTTCTCACCAGGTTCTATAAAGATTCTGTCCAGATACTGAAATCCCGGAACACCCTGATAGCTATTATTAAAAATTCGCATTCATTAGGAAGGGAACAGACCTGAGCTCCAAGCTGATGCAATATGTGGGTTGTTATCACCCAAAATGTTTGTTGTTTCGTATTCGCTTCAACCTTGAAAGCTGCGATTTACGGGTTGCAACTTCAGTTGCTGAGAACTCGGACCACTCCACTCTTCCTGAAGCCAAAGTCCTTGCTAGTAGTGTTGCCACAGCAGACGGCATTTAAGGAGAACTCCCAACTCCCCATTTTGCATGGAAGGTAATCCATTAAAATCTTATATTCATTCAACACAATTAAAAACCTCTGCCCCCATTTCACACTATGCCAAAAGGCCCACATCCCATATATTTCATCCACAAACAAAATTCTTCTCTTCAGTTGGATCTAGGGAAACGCATTCTGCGAACGAAAAAAAAGAGAACCTGCATGCCAAGTTCTTTCCTGCATGTTACTGAAGGGACGAACAAAGTGCTCTGCCCTCTCATGGAACTCCTCCCAAGGTGCAGTTTCTTGCGCAGGGCCTTTAACTTGGGGAGGTTCTCCAAATTCTCCCATTATCAAAACATTGGCCTGAATCATGGCCAAACAATTTGCTCCTGGGAATTACCTGTCTAGAAAACCACTGACCAGTCTTGAATGTTGAACTTGGATAGGAAATCCAGTAAATGATTACCTGGAAAGGAGTTACTAGGGACACCGACATTTCCACAATTGGAGGATCTCTGTGGAACACGAGAATAATGGTGTTGTGTGCCCCTTGTATTAGAAATCGGAAACCCGATAGAGATTGATCAACCCTGTGGAGGAACCAACCCCGTTAAGTTCATTGACTGGCCTTGCTCAGGAGAAAACCTAAATCCGTTAGAGGAACCTTGAATAGCTGGAGTAGCAACACTGCAACCGGTCGTGTTACTGGCAGTAGTTTTCAGTTCCAAGATAATTGATGCTTCAGTATTGGTAGAAAACCAACCCGGAGTACCATTGATTAGACAGCATCCGAATGGCTAACAGACTCCCTGTTTGTGATGGAGGGAATCGATACAGTGAGTTCTGGTCGCTTGCCAATTTGCTGATTATTTTGCTGCCTGCCTCTGAGGCTCTTTCGTTTTCCTCACATGACCTGTTGTTGCGTGCTGCATGTCACTTAGCTCAGACTACTTTGCCCGCGGCAAAAATGCAGCATGTTAGTTTCTGGACCCCTCATCTTTTGTTGACTACCAAAAAATCAAAACTAAAACTGGAGACTCAGATGATTCTCACCTAACAGAAGTTTGAACGTTTTCACGAACCATTCCCTTGCTGTGATTCATAGATAGAAATGTTTCGGCTAATTTCCCTTTACCCCTTCGAGTTAGACCCAGTTGTACTTTTAAGTAGTCTTAAAATTGCGATTTGGACAAGTATTGTGTCCTGAGTTAGATTTCTAAACAGAAACTGGAACCACATGACACGTTAAACTCGGGTCAATACGCGAAAGTGTTATATGGAATTAACATTTTCTTATTTTTGGGTAATTTTTTTATTACAATCTGCATGCAATCGTGTGCATGTTTTATTAACCATTTTTTTTTTTAAAGATTTTGTTAACGAGTATTCAAGACATCAATTAACCATATTTAAAAGGATTGGTACATTCTCCACAAGAGCGTGGTGCAATGTGAACTAAGCATTGATTTTTTTAAAAGGCACTTGAAAAAGATATTTTTTAAGAGGAATTGGAAAAAGAAAAATATTATTTTTTGTCAAAATATATTACAAACAGAAAGAAAAAGTATAAAATATATTCATAAACTAAGATTTTTCTTAAAAAAAAAGAGCTGATTTCCTTTATCCCATTTAAGTTGACCGCAAAGTTTCCTTTTAATCCTTTAATCTAACTTTCCTCTCAAAATTTAACACACTACGTCGAGTATAAGGTTTACTATGTCCAATTGAAACGATAAAGGCTAAGTGATTACGTGGATCAAACTCGGAGGGGTACAAGGAGGGGTACAAGTGAAATTGACCCTAAAAGTTTTCAAGCATTTATAATTGGGTAAATTACACCTGACCCGCCCCTGAGGTTTCTGACAGGTCGCAGATACCTCCCCCTGAATGTTTCGGAATGACATTGACATTTCCCGTCCAGACCTTTCTCTATATGCCCTTAACTTGAAAGTAACGTTTTTATAATTTTCCCGATACCATTGTTTCCTCACACCCGTCCCTCATTAATTGTTCTAAAATAGTAATCCCTACCACACCTGATTATTACCTCTTTACCTAATGCCATTATTTTATCTCAAACTAACGTAGTAAACAACCACATTGGATCACTACTCCTCGTCATCAACCACCATATATCACTCTCTCTCCTAAAGAAAACCATACTACAACTGATACTTACCCTTCCCACATCTTATTTCTCCTCTCCCAATAGTTTCCCGTTTGGCCCACGCCCTAGACCTCTGCCTCTCCTCTCTCACGCACACACATCTAATTTCTCTCTCTCCCTAAGCCAACGCCCGAA
>VIGQ01000454.1:20000-22500 GCA_009663005.1 Actinidia chinensis | reverse complement strand
CGTTGAGTCACACACTATCTCGTGGGCTCGCGTACAGAGCACATTGTTGGGACCACCATGATGTCACAACCAAACCTCACAAATCAAAATACTGGACCTAATTTTTCAAAAATTTAGAGACCCATTTATCGATTTGGGGAATTTACAGAGATTAAACATCAAAAAGCTGTTCAAACCCTAGATTCTGATTTATGTACACAACAGATCATCAATTGGGGGAACCCATAAAAGAAGGGAGGAAATTCAAAACAAAAAAAAAGGTGTGAGAATCTGAAGTCAAATAACGATTATGTACATATACAGAGATTTGAAGAATTTAATATTTCATCATGGGGGATAAAGTCAATAAAGATGCCTAATTTTCTGCGAAAGCCAGCTCCGAAACAAACCTACAAACCCTAAACCTAATTTTTTGAGGAAAATGAGTCGAAGACGCTTTGAATTTTGTAGAGAGAGAGTTTCACAATTTCTACTTCCTCCTCCTTTTTCCTTCCTTTCTCGATTTTTTCCTGATACTGCTCTGCAGTCCTTTTCCTTCCGTACAGGCATCGAATACGAAATTACCATAAAGTCCTCAATGTGTACCTGAAATAACGGTGTTGTCACACTGCTCCTGTTTTAAAACGGATTATACGAATCTTCCTTGGATAAGAATGTTGGGGAAGTATTTGGTGTGACACTGTTGTATGGTATAAAGTTGCTATCGGGTGAATCTGACCGTAGAACAGTCAACGATCCATCTAAGAATCGTAGCAACGCCGTTGATTTTTTATTGAAGTTCTGGATAATCAGAATTAAATTAACAGCTTTGTAGGACCCGGTTGGATATTTTTTTAACTTTTCCCTCAATTTGGAATTAAAATTTTAGGGAGTTTTTTTTTGAATTTTATAGCTTATTGTTTTTTGAGTTATTTCACCGTTGATCAAAATTGCTTAGTTTTCAGGGTTTTTTTTTTGATAAAAGGTGTTTGAAAATTTAAAATAAAAAAATTAATTTAAAAAATAGTTTTACTAAATAAAAAATAAATAATTTTTTTTCGTATTTAGTAAACTACTTTTCAAATTATATATAATTTTTTTATATTTTTACACTTATATCATGAAGAAAATCTAAAAAAGTATAAAAATTTGATTAGACGATAAAAAAAATAACTAAAAACAAAGGACAGAAAACTCATATATTTAAAAAAAAATAACTACCGAAATTGGATTTACTCGCTAAAACTTTACGAATCATCCTATGGTTTTCCTTTTTTCCTTCACCATGGTCAGCATTTCATTTTTTATTCTTTCCTATTTAAATATAATCTCTCCTATTCGGACTTGGTCTGTGTTTGAAAGTGGGTTCTTATCTAACAAAATCCTAAGTGACTCTTCCTAATCTTAAGATTAGTTTAATATACTGACCTATTCTGGTTGATTTTGATATTAAGGTACAAAATAAAAAAAAAAAGTAGAAGAAAATGATGCTATCTGAAACATATTTGGGCCATATGATATCTATCCCCCAGTTGAGTGTTATGCCTTGTTGTAAGTAGATTTTATTATAGACGAAAATAAATAAAAGAAAAGAAAAACTCTATAAAACTTTTAATAGAAGATAATTCCTTCAATAAGTGTTGCTAATTATAATTAAAATATTAGTAAATCTCAAAAATTGCTATTTTATGAGAATTTAAGAGTTCTTTTTATGAAAAAATGCTCATAGAACAATTTCAAAAAATGTCAACCTAATAATGTTATAAGATTATATTTTATAAAAATAATTATGAAAACAATAACAATTGGTACCTCTAAATGATTGATTGTTATTTTTAGAGTCGTTTTTGTAGAACACTTGAACTTATGTTAAAATTAAAAAGTTTTAAATTTTATTTTTTTTCAATTTTTATAATTTATTTTTACGCATAATCCAAAAGTAAAATTTGTTACAAACAATCTACATACTTTGAAGATATACAACAATAGAAGTTGCATAATAAGTTATGTCATTGTCAAGGCATACTTTTAGCAGTTAAGATTCCAAAAATTTAAACCAATGGAGTTATGGCGCATGTTTTGGACTTAACTAATTTAGTTCCTTTAATTTTTTGAGACTTTTGTGTTTAGTGAACTTTAAAATGTTTGATTAAAGTTTTATATTTTTTTTAATTCATTTTAACGAGACAAATTTAAAAATATTAAAAAAAGATAATAAGTTGAAAATAACTAAAAGAATATATTAAAATTAAAAAATAGTTTATTTATTGAGTAAAAATTAAATTTTCAGACTCTATTAATAAAAACTGGATAAATATACTTTTTCATAAAATAATAAAAAAAATTAAATTAGCCAAAAAAATAGCGCCTAGACCGCCTAGACTGTCTTTTACTACTACTAGGTCTCTAGAATCTACCCTACTGGACTTTTGCGAAAACCTCTACCAAGCACGTGACAAAGACGTGCTGCTTTCTAGGTTCTGCTAACCACCGTGTGGCGTGAGATAACCAGACACCATCG
>VIGQ01000316.1:0-2500 GCA_009663005.1 Actinidia chinensis | reverse complement strand
AAGAAAAATTGAGAAAAATGAACCGATCAAAAAATTCAGTTTGATTCGATTTTAACGGCTAGTTCAGAGGTTTTGGTTTCTAAAATGTAAAAACGAAAAAATTTCGGTTCAACTAAGTTTTGTGATGCATTAAACCGAAACAAATATAACGATCCGAATTAGCTTCCTGGCTACTACTAGATCTAATCTTGACCGCCCATATATACCCCACATTTTAATCTAAACTTATATTGATTGACTATTGTTACTGTTATCTGAATTTTTTTCCTTTTGCAGATGTTGAACTTTTTAAAGTCTTATTGACACTTGTTAAAGTTCTGTTGAGATTTGTAAACTATTAAATTTTTGGATTTAGACTTGTTAATTATTACATTTTGTGGTTTAAAAATATAATAATTAAGTGAATGTTTTTATGGAGGCCCCCAAAAAAAAAAAATTCCCTTTAATCGAACTAGCAAACCCCGTGCTATACACGAATAAAAAATATAAAATTATATTAAATAATTTAATATCTAAACGGTAGTGATGAAAAAAAAAAGCAAACTATTTTTTATATATGTTGAAAAAATATTTTAATGAGATATTAAAAGTATTTTTGATTTTTTTTTAAATTATAAAAAAAAATTAATAACTATAGTATAATATATATTGAGATACTTTTCAATTGAAAAAACTACATCAAAATATTATTAAAATACTTTATATTTGAATTGATAATTCTAGTATAATTTCCATTTAACATGATGTTTTATGATCTTATTGGGACTAGATTAGATAGGGCCAAGCCCACGCTGCAAGGATGTATACTCATAGTGCTTATTTGGGCCCAAGTACAATGGGCCAAGCCCATAAGCAAAACATAGACCGGTCCTGTTAAGAGTGTTGGTCTTGCTTGTGCTCAGTTGGTTGGGCACAATATCTGGGCTGTCTACGAGACTTGGAAGACTGGGCCGTTCTCATATAATTTTGGGGAAAAAATTACTAAATATAAAAAATAAATTTATTTATTTATTTGGAAGAAAAATATAAAGATAACTATTAAATATGATAAATAATTTCCTCCTTTGGAAATTTAAAACTTCTCTATTTTTTCTCGGAAAAAATATAATTTCTCTCAGCTTTTTTCAATAAATTTACTGAAACCAGGTGTAATTTGAAAACTAGAAAAACGGTGTCGTTTTAACCCAATGTTTGCACTTACTCAAGGTGTCCTCTTCCTCTCAATCTCCGCCGTCCAAGACCATAAGAAGCCCTAGCCGACGTTGTGTTTTTGCCTTGCTGCTTCTGTTCTCAAAATCTCTCTGTCTCCCTCTCTCTCCCACCTTCATTGTGTTGATTAATTTCTCCGTTTGTCGGCATTCACTTCAGTTCTCTCTTTTGTTTGACAAGAAATCCCATAAATGACAAAATCTTTTAAAAATAATAGTTCAAAAATCAGTATCAACACCTGCAATTCTAGTTAGAAAAAATTTTGCCTTATAGATTATTTAATTTTTCATTTTTGTATCAATTTCAAATTCACAGATAACGGCTAAAAAAAATTTCCTTTTTTAAACACTGGCTTCAACGGTCAGCTCCTCTTAGCTATAAATTCGAGTTACTATAATCGCAATGGAAAACACACACAGGCCATGGGCAGGCGATCGGTAATCGAAGAAGAGCTTCATCGAATCGAATTTGTGAGATCTTTTATTGTTTCAAAACCTTGTGTAATACATTAAAGTTTATTTTTCTATTTATCGAGTTTGAACTCTGGCGTTATACTAATTTTGGTTTTTTTATTTGTTGCTTGATTTTCGGATTTGCCTCTGTTTTTCTCTGATTGTTGTTTTTTCCAATCTTTCTGTTGGTTTCCCTGTTTCTGGGATTTTTTGAGTAACTTTCTTGTGATTTTTTCTCCGTTCATCGGATCTCTCTACGTTGAATATTTCATTTTTTGTATTGACCACCCATCTTTCCAATTGTTCTAGAGGCATTCTGTTATGTGCAGTTGATTTCTGTTTTTTATGATTGTTGATTTTTCCTCATCTTGGTAGTGGTTTCCTTATTTGAAGGATTGATTCGTCCATGGGGACGAAACAACTATGGCGATGACTGTAGTTGTTAGGATCCTCTCTGTTTCTGGGATTTTTCGAGTGAATATTCTGTGAAATTTTTCCAGTTCTTCGGGTGTCTCCGCGGCCCAACCGCGGGAGGTACTATTTCTTTTTTGTATTTGACGACCAATTTAATTTTTCCAATTGATCGAGAAGCGGTTTTTTTCCCTGGTTTACATTAGTCTTTGGTTTTTTTTGTAAGTTTATTTTTGGAAATTTGCAAGTTTTTCGATTGTTGGTTTTTTCCATATCTTATGTTTCTAGATTTTTTTCATGATTTTTTTCGTTTCTATTTCTTAGATTCTTGAGGCAATGAAACAACAAACAAACTGCATTCGGGTTTTTGTTTGTATTTGGTGAAGGTTTTTCTAATCTTCTCTCTAAATCTTGTATTCATATTATTT
>VIGQ01001683.1:17500-20000 GCA_009663005.1 Actinidia chinensis | reverse complement strand
TAATCTTATCCACCCACATTTCCTAGTGTTATACCATTGATCAGAAATTACTCCATTGTCTTCCTGCTTATTTGGAGATGATGTTCTTAGTAAAATTTTGAGTTTCCTCCGTTTTGGGTGGTGGAAATGAAGAAGGACGAAGAGTGAATAATTGGCCCTCTCGTCTCTCTCTCTCCGTCGAAAAAAGAAGACAAAACTCAATACAGATTGGGATGTTTCCAGCAAATAACCCCCCCCGCTGCTTCTAAGCCAGGCTGCTTATAGCTAGCATTATCAGCTGGTAGCCACACATGAAACCCTCGAAGTCCATCAAAGTAAACGAATGCATTCGATAACGGGACGTCTGGATTGTGTTTTTTGTTCCTAGTCCGACAAACAATTGGCAAGAGCGATCGTATATTCGTTATGTCATGCTATTAAAAAATATTGATTTCAGTAGAGTTTAGAAGAAAATGTCAGTTTGAAAGTTGTACTAATTAGTTACCAACATTTATTCGTTTTGTATTATTTTCTATGAATTCGGTTTTGAAGAGCTTTGTTTGTGGAGTTTCAATGAAGAAACCACAATGGCACACGAAATGAACTGGTAAGGGCTCCTTAAAAACAAGTAGAAAATAATCGGGTGAAATACATTGACCATCCTAGATTTCAAGTTAATACACAAGTACCCCGATGTGTGGAAATAACAGTGAATTTTTCTCTGAAAAGTTTTGAAACTTGTAACAGATTCTCTTATTTTACACTATCACCCATGAGGGTTTTTCCGATTAAATACACAAAGCACTCTTGACGTCATCGTCCGTTAGCAAGATTTGACTGGTCATCATTACTCATGTAATAGTGGTGGAAAAATCATATATGCCATTCTTTTTGATAAACTTGCTATATACTCCACAATAATTGTTAATTGAATAACCCAAAAGTGAATTATCTTGACCCATTAACTATTAATTGTATTATTTACGTCATTTTTATACTACTTTGTTGAAAATAGAAATCGATCACGTGTTATCTATGTGCTTAAACTAAATACCCCTATGTCTAAAATCACTATTAGTTTTTGGTTATTCAATCAATATCTTTATAGAGTATATAGTAATTTTATCAAAAAAATGCATATATTGGTATCAAACCACTATCAGTTACGTATGTATGAACAATCCATCTTGCATGGATATGTTCAGTGTGCTTTGTGTATTAACCCGCGCACCTCAGGAGTGGTTAGTGTAAAATGAAAAAAATATGTTACAAGTTTCAAACCTCAAGGATGTTATTGTCATTTCTCAATGTCAGGGTGTTTTGTGTATTAACCCCGCTCGCATCCAAATGTGGTATTTCACCCAACTAATAGGGAAGTTTTCGGAATACAACTTTATGGATAAAGTGCAAACCTGGGCCTAGTATTTTAACCCATTCACGATTTTTGAGTCCATGTATTTTTAATTTGTAACTTTAACCAGGTAGTTTGATTTTTTTTTTTTTTCCCAAATCATTCCAATTGGTAATGAAAATATTAGTTTTTGGTAATGAAATTTAGGCTTTTGGATGGATTTTTTTTCACATTTGCATGATCTGTATCATCATTTGAGGGATAAAATTGATCTTTCATTCTATTCCCACACAATTTCCACTATAAATGGCTATCAATGAGGGTCACGCGACGTGTCGATTATGTACTAAAAATCCGTCCAAATCTAACTTTCATTACCAATTGGACTTTATGAGAAAATCAACTTTATTTAGGCATTTTTGGTTTTCATGGCAATAAAATATTTGCCACCAAGTAATCAAGTTTGGAGTTTCGAGTGTCCAAAAAACACTTTAACTCCATAGTGTCCTAAAGTAAACTCATTTAAGAAGTTTATTTTTATAATTCGAACTGTTAAGTTAGTAGATTTCTAAGCAATCCATTTATGCAAAAAAAAATCAAATTGGTTAATATTAGTTAGTTAATGATTCAGTACATTTTTATTTTAAAATAATGAAGATAATTTAATAATTTTTTGAATCAACTAATAACTATAATTACTGTTTCTACAAAATGGATAATCATATGTTTAAACGAACTCTTCAAGATAAACAGTTCGACTTTTGAAGATCACCCACTAGTAATAGTATGGGAATCTCACTAATTATCGAACCGTTTCTTCTTATAATTTTTTTTTCATTAGAATTTACCTTTCAACCATAAAAAAACAAGGCATTTCGAGGAACGAACTGCTTCTCTGCGCCAACACAAAACTCAATGAAGACATCCATGAATTTGCACTGAAGCAATATTCTTATTAGGGATGACAAATCCCTCCCCCATACTATTATAGCAAACTAATTTCATACGCACTTATAGATACACAAGGGCGTGAGAATTGATATCATAGCCCTACAAAACAAAAGGAAAAGGGGACAAACCAAAGTGAAAATGCTTCCATTAAAAGGAAAAATAGCTATTAAACAATTAGAATAGAGAATTTTGAGCCATTGAATCCCATCTTGGATGCTT
>VIGQ01002353.1:15000-17500 GCA_009663005.1 Actinidia chinensis | reverse complement strand
TTAAAAGGTGGAATTGAAACCAATTTAGAAGCATAGGGTTTGAATTGAAAAAATTAAAAAAATAGAGTTTGATTTGTAATTAGTGTCGAACCATAGGGTTGTCTTGTAATTTTCCCCTAGGCTACTTATATGGAATCATTTTTCTTGTGCTTGAAGAACCTCTCTCTTCATGATAGAGGGCATTTATGTTACATGGTCCGCCATTTCCTTTCTAACTTAAACAATCTCCGCATCCCCAACCAATGTTTGCAAAGGACCCAACAGAGTCAATGGCATGAATATAGTTATCTATATATATTGTTTCACATATGTATGATTGCCACCAAATTCCACCGACCTTTGAAACGTTTTTTAAGCACCCATGCATTATATGATATGGGTATAAAAAGGAGAATCCTACCATTTTAAAAACTTTTTGACTAAAAAATAAAAAAATATTACGGTAGAAGAATTTGGTCTAAGAAAAATTTTAAAATTCAAATGAATCGTTCCAAATTCACTTTAGTGTGCAAAATTCACATAATCAGTGAATCTGAACTATTAATTTTGAATTTTGAGAACTTTTCTGAAACTACAGTAGTGCTCAAAAAATAAATATAATTGCATCTTTAGCAAAGAAGAAAACTAATTATTCTTGATTTGTTTGTCTATTTTAAGAATTTCATTGTTAAAGAGCCAAGAAAGTAACTTAAAAAAAAACTCAGGACAATATGAAATATTTCTAAAATTAGAAAAATAGATTGTGGCCATCAATTCAAATAGAGGAAACAATGGTGATATTTTTGGTTGTTTACTTTAAAATTAACAATATTTTGATACATTGAAAATAATAAGTAACAATAAAATAAAAAAGAGAGAATAGAAGTTTTGGGGATAACGGGTCGCCACCTGTGATTTTAAAATCTCTCTTAACTATACATTATTTTTATTAATTACTGGCTACTACTATGTTGTCATTTTAGTTTTTATAGAAAAAATTAAATAGTAACCTTTACATACGAAGTTGTTCAAGATTGGTTTGTAATTTGTTTTAACTAAATTTGATTCACTTTCATTCTAATTGTTATTTTTATTAGACAGATTTTAATATTTGTGCCTAAATATATTAATTAAAAGGACAACAATAATGCCCCTTAAGTTAAATAGAATGTGTGTATTATCAGCATATATTCCGCGTTCATTGATAAGCTTGTTAAAAACTTTTCTAAAAAGTTAAGATTTTTTTTTCTAGAGAAAGTTGATAACTTGGGAATATTAATTATTTATGATTAGAACAAATTACAAGTTTACCCAAGCAAAATTTAGCTAGAGCTAGAGATGTATAGCTTTCTGATCCAGCCACAAATTTGGTTAAATAACCCAAAGGATAAATTAGAATACAAGTATAACCGGCCAATATATATGGTTCATCAATTTAAAAAGCGGCCAATATATTACATTTTCTTTATTAGTTGTATTAGGCTTTATTGTCTTAAAGATTCCATTTTGATTTGTGTTATAGGAGTTGGATACTATTCACACCTGTTTTAAGTAGGTTCTATTTTGTTCAATAGAGTCTATTATTATTCACTCTGCTGACAAGATGTATGAAAACTATTTCATTTGTTGTCAATTTAAGATGTGGGGTTCATTGCATTTGATGGGCTACATCTCATTGTATTATTCAACAATTTTGTTTTCAACTAATTGGGATAATTCAGTTGGCCATCAACACACACTTTCAATTCTGGAGGAGTGGTCAATTTTTATCAAAATACATGATTTGATAATTTCTCTTATAGTTTAGAAGTTCTTTAATATCTTGCACTTGGGCAACTAAAGTTTTGATTTCTTCTATGTAGATATTGAACTTACTAGTGTTTTAATGAAATTGTGGTGTTGAACTTTTAAAATGTCCAAATTAACTTAGTATATTATTGACAAAAATAAAATTAAGAAAATACAATAATAACAAGATAAGAATTTTTTGGGGAGAAATTACAAAAAGAAATTGAGGATTTGACCTTAATGACAAATTAAAATTTAAAATTTTAATTTAACGAAATACTCAACCTTTTTTTTGAACTTATAACAATTTGAACCATTCACCAACCTCCACTTAGGTAATTTGAGGCGCTAAGTGATTTTACCAAAAGCCCCCCAATTAGAGAAGACATCTATAGCCCTAGTTCATCCCAATTTTTCTTCAATTCAACCTTTATTTCAACACTTTTTGATTACTCTCTTATGTGATTGGTGGATACATCTCTAATTGTAAGACTTAAAAGCTTTTTAAAGGGCCCCCAGTGCGTTGTGCCAACATCACTTCCTCAATGTTTTGGCGAAAACCACTTACGTGGCGTCTAAAGGCATATAAATAAACGGGAATCTGGTGCATTGCTAACAGGTTAAACATTTAAGTTTACTTTGTTTAAAATTAAAAAATTTGCGTTTAATTGTTATTGAAGTCAAAAAACTCTAGTTTTTGTTAAATTTTCAATTATCTTCCAATTAATATAAT
>VIGQ01002353.1:0-2500 GCA_009663005.1 Actinidia chinensis | reverse complement strand
TCAAATAATTTTAAAAAATAAATTAAATATAAAAAAAACTCAAAAACTAATATAAATAAGATAGTTAACTAGCCCAAAGACCCCAAATTGGGGCCTTAGTGAAATTGGTAAGTGAAAACCTTATTATATTTGGGACTAGGCTCTAGTTTAAGTGATCATCATCTTGACTTTTAAGGGTAAAGTTATATGTTGATACATCTTTGTTGAAACTACTAACATCTAATTATTTTAATATAAATATCGTAACGATTCCCTAATTAATTTTATTAAAAAAGGCCAAAAAAAAAGTAGTGAAATATTAGACCAAAAACAAAGTAAAAACACGTAAAATAAAAATACACAGCAATATTCATGGTTCAGCAAGTGTGTTTGAGATCACGCGAGGAAGAAAAATAATGCACTATGTAGAAAAGAAAGAATACAAGGAGAAAGAGTTTTTCGACACTCTATTATATTTCTCACCTCTCTCTCTCAACTTCTCAATTTCCCTCATTTTTAAATATTAAGGAAGTGGTAGACGTTTAATAGAATACTGAATTATTATCTAAGGCTCCTTTTGGTAATACTTAAAAATTAAGTTTTTTTTAAGCTTGCTACCAAAAAGGCTAAGATTTTTTAATTTTTTTGTTTTTGTGGCTTTACTTTAGCTAAAATTAGGCAAAAAAACAAAAACAAAAAAATAAAAAAGCCAATTTTGATTGATTTTTTTGCTTATTTTAAGCAAAAAAATCATAAAAAAACTAAAAAAAACTAGTGCCAAACGGAGCCTAAATATAGATAGAAAAATATATCCTAACTAAAAACACTAATTCAAAAGTTCAAACCAACTCAAATATTCTAATTAACTCGAGAGCTGTACTCTCTCACATGAACATTCCATTTAAGCTAACTGGATGTGAACCGATCAACAGAAAAAACAAAATGTAGGGAATGACAGAAAGCAAAAAAACAAAACAGTATATAATTTACAGCAGAAAAGTGTGATTGGGGTAAGTCCAACACAAACTAGCCATAAAATGGCAAACTCAAGAAACTATCACAAAGGCCGCTTCAAGACGGCCACAAGACGCCAGCCGGCTCTGTCTCTCTCTTTCTCTCTCTTCAAAAACCACCCCCCGCACATTTCCTTTATATGCCCTCGGCCCCACTCATTCGACGACGCAGTCGTAGACTATATATTAATACCTCACCTCCTCTCTCTCGCTCTCTCTCTCTATCGTCCTCTCTCTCTCTCGTCTGTGTACAGCTTTTAATGCGCAGATCTCACACAGAAAGCCACCAAACATCTTCAACACAACAACGGACGACTACTGCCAATTAAGGTGAAGCGAACGCGCAAGAGCGTTCCTCGTGACTCTCCCCCGCAGCGTAATCTCCCATCTATCGGGCGTCACATAATTAAACCAGCGTCTCGCACATTCACGTGAAACAGAATTATTCTCTCTCTCTCTCTCTCCTCTATTTCTCTCTCTTGATTTTTGTGGTGTTTTGTTTTTTTCAGGCACCGGTGGACGGGCCGGTACGAGGCCCATTTGTGGGACAAGAACTGTTGGAATGAGGCTCAGAACAAGAAAGGAAGACAAGGTTCTATCATTTTATTTATTTTTGGTAGTTATCAATTTTTTTCAGAGAATGATTTTTTCACTCTTCATTTTTTTTAATTACACTTCGTTTTTGCTTTTATTATATGAAATTACTGAAATAAACATTTGAGCAAAAGCAATTTAAAAAATATAAATTTAAGGGTATTTTGGTAATTTTATATGATAAAAGACAAAAAAAATTATGTGCAATTGAAGAAAAATAAAGTAATGAAAATTATAATTTTTTTTTAAACTATCAAATGCGTTATGTTTTATTTTTTATTATGAAACTTTTAATAAATTTTGAAAATTAATATTTTTCGAGATGGGAGAAGAAGTAAAACCCAACGCATCGGGGGAGAGACAATTTTTGAGTACTGCAACAGTATTGAGGTTTTAATTTGTCAACCCGGGCATTTGATAAAGTGAAATACGCTGCCCATGTTTTTTTTTTATTTTTTGATTAATTATTTACTGATATTTTATTTGTTCCTGGTTAATGATGATGTTACGGTTGGAATCCAACTGGAATGCATATATCTTAGGTAGTTTAGGTTTTTTTTTTATTAATTAATATTTAGTTGTTTCTTTGATTATCGTCCATTTCCAATTAGACGTCGCCAATATATTCAATTGTAGTTGCAATTTTCACCCTCAAAAGTAATTAAGTCACTCACGTTTGCTCTTAACCTTTGAATTTTTCTAATTTTGGTCCTTTAAAAACCATTATTGTAAGGTCCTCTCAATTTGGGTCATTTTTAACCGGTGCCTACTTAATATTGCTATGCAAAACAAATTTTAAAAAAAATAGGTAACTTGCCTTTTTCTCAATTTGGCCAATGGGGCAAGTGCTCCGATTTTTAAACTGTTGACTTCATAATATCGATACGCTTGAATTCACTTGAAACTAACTGATT
>VIGQ01000326.1:22500-25000 GCA_009663005.1 Actinidia chinensis | reverse complement strand
TGTGTGTGTATTAATAGAATCAGTTGCAATGTTATTCTCCTGGGCAAAAATAGAAAGAAAAACTAGCATGAATAAAATTCATTGATTGATGGTCGTAGGAATCTAGCACGAAAAAAAAAAAAAATCAGTTTTAGCTTATAGAGTGCGTGTTGTATGACAGTGATGGGTTGAGAGAAAGTGATCATGTGTGCATATTGATGCATACTATGCACATGTGCTTTAGTGTACAATATGGAGCAGTCAAAATTGCTATGTGCTATAGGTTTTTGGTTATGTGGTGTCTAGTCTGATAGCTTAGATTGATTTATTGCGGCGTTAGATATTGAAACTTTTCAAGGGTGAGTCAGCACGCTAAATTAATATAAGTGAGAGACGGTGTGTGCCATGCGTGGGCTGATGAGAAACAAAGTGAGGATGTTGCTTGGTGTAATGTTGTACATGCAGTAAGGGTACGGGATGGATTGACGTGGTTTTGGGTTAGGCAAAGAGAACGAACATAGGAAAAGGAAAGGAGACGCGTGGGTTTATGTGCATATAAAATAAGAGAATGAGAAAGAAAGAAGAAAAAACAAAAAAAATAATGTTTTACTTCAGAAAAATAATATAAATTGTTGTGGAATATTCTTGATACCTTTTATCGGTTCAACCAATGGGAGAACCTTGAGAAGATCGAATAGCAAAACTTACAGTACTTTATTCCTGGCTGTGAGATATTTGCCATTCTAATGGTTATCATCATTATTCGAGGTAATCGGAATGCAGACTATGTGTTCTGCCGAAATTTCATCGCGATGAGTTAATTTCTTATTCATTCCTATTTGTAATTTTGCAATCCCTTTGATAATATTGTTATAGTTATAGAACTCCATAAATTGATTCATGACAGGTTGTCTTGGCTGAATGGCATGGATTTCATGGTGATGACAAGCGACCCTAAGGTTAGCATGATTAGGTAAAGTATCGTACAAACGGACAAAATCCATCCTTTAGATAGTTATACTTATGGAGGTATTTTGATGCGGCAAAGTGGATGGAATATGTGACTCTTTGCGCTTGGCATGTTTTGAGAAGGATGTCAGGCTCTACTTGAGTTGTTGTATGCATATGACTTCTAAATTCTTTTCTCCGAAATTATTATCAATGTTTCGAGATTTCTATCATAAAGTTTCACATCACTATAAAAAATTTAACCAGTTTCTCTTTAGAGATTTTTGGTTTCCCTAAAGTTAATATCAATAAATAAGAAGTTTTAAAACGCATTGCCCATCGCATACCGTCCTCCAAACGAAAGCTATTAACTTTTTACATGGATAACTTATTACAAATAAATTATTAAAAGTTTTAACTTAAATTGATTACTTTTCTCATGGGATACCATCAGTGATGCTGGTGTTCACGTTGAAGGTTGACAACAATAATGATGCATATACGACGAGAAGTAATAAATTAAGTAGTAGGTCAATAAGTAATAAATTCCGTGCTCTAACAAGGAAATGGAGATTTGTCAACCCTTAAATGACAGATATTTCAAATGAGTGTACTAGATTAACTGTTTTCAATACCAAACGAGTTGAAAAGCATGTACAGAATTCTCATGGGAAGGCATGGGGAGGAGTCTAAGCCCCACGTAGTGATCTAGACCTGGTTTGCAGTTCTTGGAAAGTTGGACTAGGCATCCAGGAGGTAAAATAAAAAATGATACTACAGGTTTGCTAATGAGAATGGATGTTTTTGGAGGAGAGTCAATATGTTATATAGTTTGGAGGAAGGTGTGTGGACTTCCAAAGGGGATTGCAATTCTTATGGGTAGGCCCTTGAAAATTAATAACTAATGCAGGTAAAAAGATGGGGACGTTATCTAGCGAAAAGGAGATCGTTATTGGAGAGGGGAACAAGAATAAAATTTTGGAACGATTTACTTTGTGCAGGCGATTGTCCCTCTATAATATCGTGCTATCCAAATGAGTGATATCCCATTGGCATGGAACCTTGGTGTAACACTACTGGGAACTCGAGGGTTCTTGGTGTTTGGCAGCGGGCGTTTGATTTGGTATCTACGGTATTGGGAAATTAAAGGTTATGATGTGAGTTTCTCAAGCTTATTTGTAATGTACAGGTGATCAGCATGGGGGGGAGGGGCTGAAATGAAAGGGATGTTTCCATTGTTCAAAAAATATCCTGAGGGGAGAGCAGTAAAGAGGTGACCTTTTTTTTTCCGCTAGCTGCTCTCAGGATTAATACCAAATCAACACTTTTGTCCCAATCAATTGGGGTCAGCTACAAGAATCATTTTACACCATTGAACTCTATCAAGGGTCAAATGTTCATCGAGATTCAATCCATTCATATCATTTTTTACTACCGCATCTAATATTGACTTCGGTCTACCCCTCCCTCTAGTCCGTCACTACCAATAATCATATTACTTCTCTGCATATTACTTCTCCTTATTTCTGCTCAATTAGCCTACAACATATAGTTGAGACTACATACGTCTATT
>VIGQ01000326.1:5000-12500 GCA_009663005.1 Actinidia chinensis | reverse complement strand
AAAAACCTAATCGTTACTTATCTTTGGTCTACTATAGCCTTTATATATCAGCACTCTATTGGCGTTAGGGTTAGAGATATTATGAGATTACAGCGTTGTGCTAGAGATCATATAAACCCTCAGGACAGCCGTGAGCCTCACGCTTTCTAAGTGAAGGTCGTGTGTACAAAAATATAACAGAAGGAAATTAATGGTATGTGATCGTGAGTGGATGAAAACAGCGTTCGAGCTAACCTCTAATGTTAGTATGTATCCATATCAATTCAACGAACATGTATGATTGTTTGGATCACATAGATTAGTCCTGCTGTAAACTATAGATACAAAATTTATGGTATTATCGATATTTGCATTGATAACAAGCACGCGGTCGTGAGAAATTTCATCGGTCTCTTCCACAATCAGAAGCTACCCAACGCACCACCATCACGCAAACTAAATACCTTTATCCATTACTCATTAACGCATTATGGCCACTACCATACTCTTTCGGTAATTTGTCTCATACCACCACCACACAATAAACAAAAACACAACTGGGCTCAGCGCAGCCGCCACCGGCAAACTTGGCACCATGCACTGCCCCCTTCCACCCTTCCTTACAGCACACGGGCATCAGCATTGTCCCTCAACCCATACAGACATTTCATATCCCTTTCTCGTTTCCTCTCCTCACACGCACACATCTCGCAAAAGCGCATTGGCCCTTATCAGTTGGGCCCACAATCCACAACAACTCACCACCTTCAATCTTTCAGCAGAGGTAGTCCATCAAATCTTTGTCGTACATCCTTCAATAAGGATTCCCCCCTTCATGTTACACATGAACTCTTTCCTATTCGTCCTAAAATACCCCGGCCACTATTCGCCTATTCCGACGATACTAATGAACCAACTCAAAATGCAATTCATTCGTCTGGCATTTCAAAATTAGTGTGTATTGTGAAAGTGTTAATTGGGAGTGTAGGGGAACGGGATGAGAAAAATAATATGAGGTCTGTGTTGTGTGGTTATGTGGTTTTTTATGGCTTCACAGTGAGATGTTGGATTCGAAGGGAAGATATCGATGTCGGTCCCTCTCTATTGAGTTTTAGGTCATGTATTTTTGCAATCGAGCACACAGAATTAGAGAGTGGAGGGTAAAGAGGAGGTGGGTTGTTTATGGTTGTGGTGATTAGAAGAGGGGAGGGAAAACGTGTGGATCGCTATGGGCGATTGTGAAACATTTTTTGGGCCATTTTTTAGCTGATTTATCGCGGCATATGTAAGGGTAATCCATGTCTGCCGCCCGCATAAAATGACACGTCCGTTAGTGTAATGAATGGTCAGCTACGGGAAGAAGAATCTCATTTAGTGAAAAGCATAAACAAAAGAGGAAAATGTGTATTTTAGAAAAAAGGATATATTAGTCAATTACGTCAAGCGCGGTCAAAAGGGATGTGAGTTTAATTGTACCTTAATCCAAAATCAAGCCATATTAAGGACTATTTAAGTATAAACTATCAAGCTAGTCAGCTTCCAACTTTTGGTCTGGAATCCTCACCTGTATGTTCTAGCTCGCTATAAATTAAGATTACATATTAGTCGGCACTACTAAATAGATGAAATTTCGTCATGTTGGCTTTTGTTAAGAGCTAATTTTGTTAGTTATTACTAACGCTATGATACGTTTAAAGATTAATTACATTTTATCCCTTGAATTATCGTATTTTCATTGCTTGTACTTACTCTCTTAAACCTAAAGTCAAAAACTCAACACATGGGGATGCCTGGCCTTACTGCTCAACTATGCCTAGAAACGAAACTTAGTCCCCTGCCTTAGCCTCTTTCCTGTTATCGAAAAGCTAAAATGATTATCTTTATGCCTAATTTAATAAGGTTACTTAGCACTTTACCTTTCTGCTTAAGGCTAGCCAGCGTTTTTTCATTTACCCCCTACTAATCCTTTTTTATCACATTTGTTCTCTCCCTCTCTCGCTCTTTCTTTCTCTCACTTGACAAATCTCAATACTTTAAACTCGACTTATGGCATATATTTTCTTCTCTTCCACCTAGGCAAGCCTGGCATACTTCAGCTAACATCCTCTCTCTATAATGCATGTGTCTTATATGTAAGATTATGTATTTATCTGTCTCTTTATATACATAAATACTCTCTTTATTAATATATCATATACATATTTAAATAAGATTGTGGGCATGCATACTATAGTATGGTTTACCTCAGCCTTGTGGTCAATCTCTACTAATTAAAAATCTTATTTAATTATTTTAGTTGAAGCCTCCTAAAGGTCATATACCCTCTCTTGATATAATTATTTTCCTGTTTAAATTCTTAGTCTATTTCTTTTTATTGCATTATACAATTTGTTATATAAATAAAAAGATTCTAAAAAATGTGGATAAAAATTATGGGTCTTGATAAAAAATTTTGAATTTTCATATAGAAAGAGAGAGATATGGGTATGTGAAAGTTTTGTGGGTTGTTTCTTAAATTTTTGTTTGGGTATGTGTATGAATAGGACCCAAGAGAAGATAAAAACTATCAAGTTTTCTTTAGATTATTGAATATTGGGATAGAGGGGGGTGTGGGGTGGGGTGGGTGGGGTTGGAATATGTGGATTTATTGTGAGTTCTGGTTTTTTTGTGTCAAGGGCTATCCAAAAAGTAGATAAAATTTTGTGATTTTTTTTTTTGTTTTGAATTTTGGGAGACTTGTGTTAAGTGTGTTTTGAAATTTGAAGGGGTAAAGTAAAAATGTGTATCATTTAAGGGGGAAAAGTGTAATGAACCCAATGGGTATTTTGGGAATTTTGTTCACGTTAATGCCATATTTGATATTTAACACTGACATAGGTTCTAATTGCCAAATTATAATAGTTTAATTTGTAAGTATTTTAGTTTAAGAGATAAATTAAAAAATATAAATAGTTTGAGGAGGTAAACTGTAATTAACCCTAGTTAAAATGATAAAGAAAAAAAAATATATAAAATGCTAGTTTAGAATAATGCTACTAGCATTATTTGTAAAAGCCCCCCAATTTTTGGGGTGATTCTATTTGAACAAAAAAATTAACTCTTTAGCCCCACCAAATTTATAATTCTTAAACCCCCATTAAGCATTAAACTATAATATCAAATAATAAAACAACCGTCGTTTTTTTTTTTTTTGATGACCTCGGAACAGGCGCACACCGCACACAACACCTCGGGTGGCACACAGAGGAAGTAGCCGGCAAACGTCAGGACTGAGTGGGTCCCGCATCAAGCCCACACCTGCATGAGGTTAAACGTTGGAGAGATCTTTCAGCTGATGGTGCGCATGTAACTCGAACTCAGAGCCTCACTGCGTTGGAATACAGCCTCTCTTATAATCCTCTTGGTGCGACTTAGCAACTACACGCATCCTAAGCGACGACCCCTTGGGTACACAACGTCTCGTGTTTCTTAAACTCGTTTTAAGCGGCGTCTCTAACTCTAAGAAACTAGTGAGCCCCTCCAACGCCCTCTCTCTCCATTTAAATCTTTTTCTTTTTCTCTCTTTATTCTCTTGCGAAGTGCCTTTAGACGACGTAGGGCATGATTACGTTTTACCTGTATTACGTGTTTTTGATTTGATTGGTCCCTCAAACTAATATTTTATAACTTAATTCAAAATTTTTTAAATTGTTGATATATATGGGATCTATCATAATGATATTGACATCATAATTGGCAATTTTTTTTATTTTTTTTTTTTCCTTTTATTTTTTTTTTTTTAATTCTTTTTTTGTTTTTTATTTTTTTGTATTTTTATTTTCAATTTTTTTTTTTGATTTTTGTTTATTAAATTTTCTCCTTCTTTAAAGTTGCCGGCATTTGGCAATTATAGAAAGATGACTAAAAATATTCGTATCTCCCTCACTAAATTTAAGTTAAATTAAATTCTTAAAAAATAAAAAAATCTCTAATTATATTTTAGTTAGTCATTTTGTTTAAACACTAACTCTATCAGCATCTCTATTCATAATTCTATTCAATTAGGAATATATATTTTTATTATATATTCATTCTATTCTTAAGTTTTTGTGACTGTCTATTTTTTAATTGTTATTTATTCCAACGGTGATATTTTTTAAAAATATATTTTAAAAACGGTCATATTTTTTTCCAATCTATATATGTTTTAATTGAATGGTATAATATTGTTTATATTTGTAAAGTTTATTTTACTGATTTTAAAGATTTTTTTTGTTTTTTCTTTCGAATCATCTTTCATTATGTTTTTTTTCCCCCCTACATTTCATCCTTTCCTTGTCTCCTCCTTGTTGGAAGTCTTGCCCTTTCAGAAGAGGGGGGGGAAAAGAAAAAACTTACGGGGGGGGAAGGGGGAAAGGGCAAATGGGGGGGAGGGGACGTGGGAGAAGGGAGGGGATTTTTCCCTTTATTTCCCTTCTCTTGCCTTCCGTCTTCCTTTTTGGCGCCCTGTTATGCTTCCTCTTCCTCCTCCTTCCTTTCGTCCCTTTGTCTTGTGGGCCTCCTTTCTCGCCCCTCCTCTTCTTCCCCCCCCTCCTAACCCCTTTCTTTAACTCGCTCTCGCCTATCCTTTGACGAACGCTCTGTCTTCCTGTTCTCCCTTTGATGCATTTTTTCTTTTCCTTCCTGCTCCTATTCCCTATCCTTCCTTCCCTTTTTTCTCTCTTCCTTTGCTTTTTTCTCACCCCTTTTTATTGAGGAGAGGAGGGGACAGGTAAAAAGAAAAGGGGGGGGGGGGGGGGGCCATTTTTCATACCCCCCTTTTCCCTTCCTTTGTATTTCTTCTTTGTCTTTTGTTCATTTGGCCTCTACCTGAAAACATTCACCCTATACTTTTTTCAACAACCATATAACTTCCAAAACAATTTAAATGCAAACTATTCTTATTTTTTTTTATAATTTTCTTTATTTTCGATACCTTTTCCGCGAAATTTTTACCAGTGAAATTTCAGTCCACTCCCCTATTTTTTTCTCTGTCTCTTTTTTCACCTATCTTTATCCGCCCTTGACTTCCTGTTTCATTTTTCTATTCTCTATTTATTTTTTTCTGCCCCCCTTCACTTCTACTCGCATCACCTATATTTTCACCACCCACCTCCCGCCTTTGCAGATGATTACACCCCAATCGGTACACGTTCGGCTTCAACGTAACTATCCCCCCCAGCCTCCCCCCCCACCTGTACCCGGAGTAATATACAAACCATTAGCAAAAATTTCTAACCACACCTACCCCGCTCAATCTTCCCCCATTCCACAACCCTTCCTACATTGTTTTACTTTTTCTCCTACCACAACATCAGACTCCCCGAAACATTTCAATACTTTTAATATCGTACTCATTTTTCCCCCCACTCACCACACACCACTATGCCACATACATTTCATAACATTTTAACACTGATTCATGGCTTAATTAAAACTTTTCAGATTTTTCAACTTTTAGCCACCCCCCACTCGACAAAGTCTCCCCCCCCCCCCCCCCTTCCTGGTGGGCCGGGAGTTGGTGCTCAAACGAAGACCACTCCAACCCCCTCTTTGAAGCCTGCGGGACAACCCCCCCCACGAACTCACCCCCCAGTCACCAGACTCTTGCCCCATCCACCCCTCCCCACCAGGCCACATCAAGTGCACACATACCAGTTTTTCCTCGACACAGAAATAAAATCAAATCGCCCCCACCATTCCTCCCTATCCGTAAGGGCGATGATCCAACCATCTACAACCTTTTCCCCGTACGACTCCACACCCCCACCCAAAGTGAGCACAACAAAAAACAGAAGACCACCGCGAGCGCACCGAGAACAGATCAAGCAAGTGAAACCAAAGAAGAGAACACCACACCTCAAAAGGCACGATCCAAGAACCGGAACCCAGAACCAAACCAATCCTTTTCACTTCATCAGTTATCGCACCCAACTCAGCCCCACTCCTCCTCTTTTATTCCTATTCTCTGCCACCAACAAAGAAAACCTTTAAGAGGCTCTATTCAGCCAATTCTTCTTTCAAAGAACACTACCACTACCAATGAGAACAACTTTCACGTTAAACGTCCCAGTTTCCCACTAATGGGTGAAATCAGCCATATAATCATTTATCTTCCCCCTGGTAGTTTGACTCCGACTCCCCCTAATAAAGCTCAGAGAGCCATTGACCCGCAACAAACCCCTTATTTTCCATTGATGTCCAACCCTGATCCTCAAAACGATCGCCTTTGGTGATTCTTTGACCTAAACGTCCTTGGCAAAATCCCTCCCAAATGTGCCGAATAAACCTTTCCAAAATCCCATTGCATGGGTAATAAAGCCTCTGGAGTGCACCAGTCCACCCAAGGAGAACCCTTAGTATGCAGGGCCACTTCCTTCCTCCCATACCTCTTTCTTCTGTCACGAGCAATCTCCACAACCACCGCACCCCAAAAGCGCTCTAGTGAGGATAAACCCAAATATCCTGATTCCGCAACACCCCTCTCGAACGTGAGAACTAACACCGTCCGCACACACCATGTATGTCACTGGGTTCAATTTAGCGACTCTTGTCCT
The DNA here is from genome assembly GCA_009663005.1 of Actinidia chinensis. Taxonomy (NCBI): domain Eukaryota; kingdom Viridiplantae; phylum Streptophyta; class Magnoliopsida; order Ericales; family Actinidiaceae; genus Actinidia; species Actinidia chinensis. The sequence continues at coordinate 5,946 of VIGQ01000326.1, read as the reverse complement.
TTGGGCTTTGCTATCTGCATAACTGCTGCTTAGCCAATGCTTGTTCCAGCCTTGGGTCTGCACCAAGCCACCAAGAACTGATGTGATATTCCATCGTAGTTCACCAACCCACTGTCACGCATTTGGAACAACAACACTCGCTTGTTGCCTTACATCTCTCCTCTGTAGCCTGTTCTGAAACATTCGCCATTCGCCACCCCAGTTGTGTCGCCATAGGCCTTCCCCTCCTGCCTTGCCTCCTGCAAGGTGCACCAACACAACGCCACCCATGTCCATGTAGAGGGCGAGTTGCTACCATCCATACTTGAACTCTTCATCCCTCTTTTCTCCACTCCAGCCTCTTAGCCATTGAGATTGGAAATGGTTTGCACAAGCTCTTATTTCAATTCAGCATTTCTATTTGATGATTGTTGCTTCCAATCCAACAATCTTCTTTGAAAAACCTCGCCACTGACCACAACCCTCCCAAGCTAAAACCTTGTGCGTGAAAGTAACTTCCCCTATAATTAATTGGCAACCTTGAAACACTTTAAAGGCCTAGAGCACAGTCCCCAAACTAGCCCAATGCCTCGGCTTAGCGTCCACAACACAAATCACTATATCACTACAATCAGCAAATATAGAGGAGAGAATGAGACCATCAACTCACCATAGAAACCCTGCTGGGCTTGTAACTCACCTCTCCAACAAACCATCTGACCTCTTGAATCAGTTATCCGACTCAGAGTGTCCAGACCAGAATGCAACAAAAGCAGAGACTACAATGGTCCCCCTTTTTCAAACCCCTTGACGTTTGGAATGAAGCCATCAGGCACTCATTCACCCAACACTTTGGAAATATACAGAACTGAATTTCAACTTGCCCGTCCATTTAGAACCAAATCATATCTTCTTAAGCAAATAAACAGAACTTGCCAATTAATACTGGTCCAAATGCTTTCTCGAT
>VIGQ01001854.1:40000-42118 GCA_009663005.1 Actinidia chinensis | reverse complement strand
GCAGGCCTACCTTCTCCTGGATCGATCCATATGCTCTTCAATTTTGGAAACCTCTAGGAAGTACTCAAGGTTAAAAACTTTGTTATATTACTACTAAATATAGAATTTTAATAGCCAAAATTACTACCAAATAAGACAAAAACCCGGGCACCACCCCAAAATTCTCTTACACAATTACCTAAGGCCCCGATCCACCAATCCCTTTACCCTCACCCTAGCGACGCCCTCCCACCACCCCCACCCCTCTTCCAGTTTTCTTTTAGTTTGGTTTAATTTTTTTAATTTTCTTTATCATTTTTTTTTTGGATAAATATTTTATTATGATATTTTTAATCTTTTGTTTATTTTTTATAAAATAGAAAAATATGGATCAAAATTTATAATGTTTTTTAAAAAATTTCTCAATATATAAATTTTAATGCAAAACTAATTAACATAAATTTTTTTAAAATAAAACTAAAGCTAAAAATTCAGATTTATGTGAACAAATCTAGCCTGGCCAAAACTAGTCACATCCCCACACTCCTCCTAACGCGGGGGTGTGAAGAGAGGTATTATTTCCACCTCACTTTTAGTCACGTCAACGGCTAACAATAGAACCCTCTGAATCAAAAATTATCTTGTGCCATACACTTTCTCCTTTTTCCCCCGTCGCGCCCCCGCATTCCCTTTTGAGCTGCATAGCCCCAAGCAGGACTCCTCCCCAAGCACAGACACGCTTGTCAGCCCACCCCCCCTTCAGTGCTGGTCACCCCCAGCCCCAGCCTCTTTGTCAACTATTCCCCCCTTTTTGTCCAAAAAAAATTATTTTATTATATTTTTTGATTATTATTTGGGATAAAATTTTTATTTAATTATACATGAAAACACTTCTTTATATTTTTCATCGTATTAATACCATCACTCAAATTTTTATAAGATTTGGTCAATAACTTTTTTTTCGAAATTAATAGTTAGAGCACTGTGGATGACTCCAATTCAAATGTTGGACAGCTGAAAGTGACCACATACATTAGGATTGTTTTACTCACTTGTCATGAGGATACCCCCAGTTCCGAGCAAGGAGCAGTCGAGAAATAGCAATTGCTCGTATTAGAGGCAATCACTTCATCCACGTTTTCTGATACCCCTCATTACCCTATATCACTCAACATTGCGGTGGCAGGCACATGCATCAATCGACGTTAGGGATGGTTGATAGTTATATAGTACAGAATGAAATTGTGATAAGAAATAAAGGGTGGAGGACCGTCTTGCCCCCGAAGGAGAGTTCGGAGAAGATATTGGATTAAACTATATATTCTTATGTAATGTTGAATTTACTACGTATTAAATATGCTAAAATTTATTAGTTCTTCTTATGGTTTTTATGACAAATAAAATTACTAAAATTTAAAAAAAAATTGGAGAAGAGATGGTATTTAAAAATATTAATAAAATAAATTCTTTATGTGTTTAAAAAATTTATATAAAAATCAGAATGTGAAAGTAAAAAAAATGTTAAAATTTTGATCATATAATAATAAAAGGTATCATCCAAAAAGATAAATAAAACGATAAAAAATTAATAAATTTAATAATAATAAAAATTGATCAAAAACAAATAAAAAAAATTAAAATTAAAAAAAATGAAACAAAGGGGCGGTTGGCTGAGCGGTTGGCGGCTGGGATGAGAAAGAGGAGAGAGAGAAAAGATGCAAGAGAGATAGGGAGAGAAAGGACAAAATTGGATCAAGAGAACTGATCAGACGAGTTCCACTTCAAATGGGTGAATGTGGACGCTGCCACGTAGGCAGAACCTCGTGATAATACCCGTCTGACAGTTCTTATTGGACCAAAACCTTCCCAAAACATTCCGATCCCACACCCCACCTGACACGGGATTGGGAGTATAGTTTGCGAAAACAATTCTCCTAACTCACCGTATATGTGTGTGAATATAAGCAATCACTTTTCACACGGAGTCTATAAGTTAGCTCGTTGTCGATTTTGAGTGGTGGCCACCGTGAAATAAAAGATGACAGTGGACCTGCTAACGAAAGGCCGCCATACCTTCTATTGATTCGTATAATATTATCTTCAATTTTGGAAACTCTAGGAAGTATCAAGTTAAAGCTT
>VIGQ01001093.1:20000-27500 GCA_009663005.1 Actinidia chinensis | reverse complement strand
AGGTGGTTAGTGATTTAACCCAAAGAAGAAGGGGAAAAAAAACAAATTGCACAAAACTCACTAAAGTTTTTAATTAAGCAACTACCCTTGCAGGCGTACTAGAAATTACACTGGCATCCTTGCAGGGACCTGAGGAGTTAGCAGATATAGCAGATGAACCACAATGAATAATTATCCCTTACTTGTTTTACATATATAATTTCCACAAATTGAAGCTATTTTGTAGTTAATTTTTTTTTGTCCTTAGTGATTTAGTTAATCATAAATTCACTATTTCATATTTTTCTTTTCAAGTAGAATGGAGAAAATATAAAATCTTAATTAAACCATAAAAAAAAAATCACTAAAATAAAAAACATTAAAAATAACATTTTTTACTCCGACAAATAAATTTGTTATCCTAAGTGTACTTTTTTTTTCAGATTTGAACAAAAGTTAAATATTTTCAATTTCCTCATCAAATTTAAAATTATATTAGTTGAACAAAAATGAAAAAAAGGTTCCCAAAGACGATCAAAATTTAAATCATTCTTTTTGACTCGAGTAAATTAGCTAATTTGTTTGGTCTTGAGATGAATATTTTGAAAATTTTAAAATAATTTTGATGTTTAGATTCTCTTGTAAATGAAAATGAAAATGAAAAAAATATTGAATTTTGATCAAACGATAAAACAGTTTGCTTTAAAAATAAAAAAACTCAAAAAAAATTATTTTTATTGATAAATTGCTAATTTTTTTGTTATTAGTATTTTTTTTTATAAATTTGAAAAAAAAATTATATTTTACATTGCTATCATCAAGTGAAATGAAAAAAAATATAAAATTTGATAAAATGATGAATAAAGTTAAATAATGATAAAAATTCAAAAACTAAAAAAATCAAAAAAAAACTCCAAAAAAATAGACCAAACTTGAGCCCTCATCCGCAAATAAAAATAATACTTCAACTATTGATGGAACACCAACCGATAGTAACTCAGTGGCATTTCAGGCAAGTAAAATATTTTTTGGCTGATGTCAGAAAAATTTCTACGGCGGAGGCTGACGAGATACTTAACGGCAGGGGGCAAGCGTTTTGTGGATATTAACCTTAGATAGGGGATTGCAATTTCCAGTACCTTAGGAAGAAAAGTGACTTAATTAGAAACTTTCAGGGGATGTTTGTGTAATTTACCCAAAAACTATTAATAAACTACTTTCTCTTCCCTTTATTTTCCTTTCCACAATTTCCAAAAGCCTTAAAAAAATCTTAAAGGCTTATTTTCATAAACAAACCCCTAAACTACCGCTTTTTATCACTTTCACCCTTTATATAAAAAATAAAATTATATGCACACATTTAACTATTCATTGGCTCACTTATATCCTTACATTACTAATCTATTTAAAATAGTGAAAAATCAATCTCGTGTTATTCATGTACTTAAATTTTAAATGTACTTAATCTAAAATCCCAGTATTTTTTTTTATAAAAAATAAGTCAATATTCCATATACAAGTATCTTAGGCCCATTGATGGAAAATAACTGAACCACTTACTAATAAGACTTTAAATAAGAGTGGTGATTAGTTTTTTTAAAAAAAATAAGATTATTTAGACATAAAGGCATTTAGTTGAAGCACATGAACAATACTCAATCGATTTTCATCACTATTTTAAACAGATTAGTAATGAAGAGATGTAAGTGATACAATTAATAGTTAAAAGGTCAAATAATTTAACTTGTAAAATAAAATAGTAACTGTGAAAAATTAGATAGTTTAGTAGGTATTTGTAAAATTAAGCCCATCTTAAAAGTAACCTAAGCCAAACAGGTTGGCCAAACAAGTCGGTCGGATCCTATGTAGAAATCACAGCACACCACAACAAAAAAAATGGCGGTCGTTTGGAGTAGCTTAAATCCGTTTACATAGGTTCTAATACATCAGAAAACAGAAACAGGAGAGGAGAGAGAGAGAGATGGGGAATGGCGAACCCGTCATGAAGGAGGAGTATGCAAAATCGGCGAGATCGTTTTCAAAAAACTGCAAGAGCACCATCGACAAAGAGAAGCTCAGGCTTGGGAAGATGGTCCAAGCCACTCAATTCGACGGCTTCATGCCTGTGACACTTTTTCTTCCCCCTTTTGCTCCCTCATTCGCCTCATACTTTCAATCAATGTCCCTGTCTAGGGTCGCATTCATGTTTCTCTTCTGTATTCTTTTTTGTTTTTGACTATTTACGTAATCTTCGAACGAATTTCTTACTTGCCAAACAAAAACGACAGAGTGTGCAGTTGTGGATTTCATTCGCTGCTTCACTTTCTCTTCTTCGATCTGTTGTTCTTTCTTGATAGGGACGAACTATTCAATCTTCTGTTGGGTTTTGTGGGATGTGTTCGTTTCTATGGATTAGTTTCACTGTCATTTATGTAGGTGTTCTTTCTTGTTGGTGAACAAACTAACTACACAATCTTCAGTATGGGTTTCAGTCTCCTGCTTTGACTTTTCTCTTTCTTTCGATTGTGGACCGTGTTTCGGTTGTTCTTTCTTGTTTAGTGCAGCGAACTGTTCCATATTCTGTGGTGGGTTTGTGGGTTTTTTTTCTTGCGCTTTCCTTATTCCATTGTTCACTGTGCATTATGGTCTCTGTACTCTCTTTCTTGTTGGTGGAACAACTATCCATCTTCTGTGTAGTTTTGTTTTGCTTTCTTATCATTATCTCTCGCTTCTTTTGTTGTAGCACTGGTTGCATCTCTCTCTTTGATTTTTTCTTGTTGGTGAACACACTAATGCTATTTTGTTTGTGTTTTGATCGATTTCTTTAGGGATGGCATCCTGCGATTTGGGGCGGATGTCTCAAATCCCCTCCCCTCCACCACACAATGCATTCCCTCATTCCCCTCCCTGAGCCCCGTCCGGGATAAATTGATTGCCCCATCCCATCTCCTACGGGGACCCATGTTTTCGCCCTTCCCCGTTTCCCCCCCCTTTTTTCCTCCCCCCCTTTTTTTTCTTTTCTTGATAAGTGATCACCTACAAATTATTTACTTTCACTGTTAAAAAAAAATAAAAAACTGTCTAATAATAATGAAAACTTCGCTTAGTTAACTAAAGTAAGACATAAATAGAGTGAAACCAAGGCAACAATACTATTGACTAGCAAACATATTCTATCTTCAAATTTATCATGTACCGCAACCAATTTCTATATATTGAGGTTTATATTAGTAAGCTAATACAAAATATATATTAAATAATACAAATCTAATAATAAAATAAATTACTCTACCTGGGAAGTCAGGTGTGTATCGGGGTAAGGCATGCAAAACTCATCCCTGCCCATTCCAAAATAATTTTTCAAATTTTCTCCCATCCCATCCCCTGAAATATGTAACTGTTGTTGCCCCGATCGGGGCGAAACCGGTTGGAGCGGAGTTATTGGCCATTCTAGATTTCTTTCACTGGAAAGAGGAACTCATTGGTTTTAGAGTTCGTATCAGTTATTTTGAAGGTATGACTATGTTTATTGGTTTTTTCCTGTTTTTTTTTGGATTTTTCCAGCTAACTGTTTAACCTTTCTGTTCCATTTCCTATCTTTCTTTGTTCTAAAAGGCTGCACTTTTCAATCCTTGTTTGCTTCCCGGAATCCTTTTGGCATTCTCGACCTGTAAATACACTTCAACGTCAAATGTAAGATGTTGTTGTCACATCTCATTTCCACTTTATGTTACTTTAACAAGCACAGCGTTTGCACAACTTTTTTGTTAATTCGTGATGATTACATCGTTATTTCTTTGTGGTTCATTTACACACATATGGAAGCAGTAACTAAATTGAACAGCTTGCCATCTAGAGTTCAGATTCTGGTGGCTGCTTATAATGGACATCATCTCTCTTGAAAGATCTGACACTTATATACACACCCGCGCCTGAGCCTCGTACCCAAGTCCAAGTAACATAGTTTGTTTATGTACGACACTCATTCCTACGTGGTATTTCTATATCAGACCTTTTTTGGTGGGACGTGAGCGTTTGTTTGGTATAATCAATGGTGGGGGAAAAAGGGATGTGGGGTCAGTTCTTAGGTGGCGTGGTGTGTGCGGAGAAAATTCATAAAGGGGACTATTAGGATTTATGCCATATAACCGAATTAAGGGCCTATTGCCCACGTTGCCTTAATGGACAACTTTACTTTACCTAAAAGTATAAGTCTAGTTTATTCATAATTCCATGTTGGAGACATCCCTTCAAGGTTTTTGATAATTGCTAAGTTGCTATTATAAAGTAGGGGAATGTCATGCTTTCCATAGGGCTTTGAATGTTGAATGTGATATCTTCTTAGATGTATGTTTAAAAAAAACGATTTGTTTTTTGTTTTAAAAAAATCATATGGGAAACCTTGCTATAATTTTAACTGATTTTAGTTTTCTTTTTTTTTTTTTATAAAAAAAAATCAGATGTGGAATCATGCTGACTGGCACCTGAAGAAAGGCAACCATATAAAGCGCAGTTCTGCCTTCTATGACATAATCTGGACTGGCAGAGGAGGTATCTTTTAATCTCTGTTTGTCCATAACATACAACCCTTCTTTGCTATGCTTGTATCCTTGATGATGTTGAAGCATAGAATGTGGCTTCGATGGGAAGATCAAGAGAAGATAAGGAAATATGTAGAGAGTGGTGACCCAAAAAAAAAAAAAAAAAATTTTTACCCTTCAGCTGCTGTGATGAATATGGGATGGAGTTTCACAGACTTCTCGTGCCACTTGCCGCGCTGCAACCAACTGATTAATGAAAGGAAGGTCAGTTATTATGTTTTACTATTTTTTTTTGCTAAAATCTGTTTTACTGTTCTGATATCAGGGAACAATTGTTCTTTCGATAATGTGAACTTTGATTATGTGGAGGACAATGTTTTCTATGTGGCATTGAGCTACTAAGGAGGAAGTACATTTTTGATGAATACACTTGCTTTAACAGGCGTTTTTTTATTCACCATATTCATTTCGGGCAGCTTTTGAACTAGAGATCATAGCATCTTTTACTCACCAACTAACTCATTATAGCACTTTAGTGCTCCTCAGCCAGCTCATATGCAGACTTCTCTTGATCTTTGCTAATGGTGTGAATTCTGTCATTTCTATACGACATGTTATTGTTGCCATATGGCACATACATACTCGTTTTCGTCATATTCTCTTGACTAATCTGACCCGCTGGTGGAAGGGTGTCCAAGATAAAATTAACCTTCAGTATCTAATATCTCGTATTGAAATCTCTTTTAACAAGGGATGCATTCATCATTATCTGTTGAGCTTTCATAGACACACTATTTTTCTCCACGAGGTTTGTCAAGGATATGGAACCAGCACTAAGCCAGTCGTTAGTGACTAGTAAGAGCTATTTGGTTCTATACAGGTAATATTATAATGTGTGAAATGCAACTTTTCATAACAAGCTTATGTGAATTTACACTTTTGAGGATTAATTACAATCTTCTAGGATATGGGTAAGTTCCCTAAATTAACAAGCTTTTATCCTTATTAAAGTAGGAATTTTTTTTTTGTGTGTGTGTTTGTTTAAATCCTCCCTTCTGTGCGATTTATATCGTATCTCAGTTTAGTTAGAAATTATTTTCTCAAGAAGTGTTTTGATTATAGTGTGTAGCTATCAAACATGTGAGAAGTTTTGTGAAATTCTATTCGAATTGGGGTCATTTTTCTTGTTTATTTTCTGACTTGCACACATGTTACCAGTTGAACCATACAAAAGCTAGTTAGATAAGGGCAATGATACCTATCGCTTATGTGGTGTAATCAGTTCATGCTAGGTCCCGGTATCTACCAAGCCAGACGGTCGAGGTGTTAAAGGCTTGGCAGGCACCATGCTAATTGTTTCATGGAATTGTTTTCCAATACACCAGTGAGAAAGTTCAGTGGACATAACCTTTCAGCTTCTGATCAGGCTGCCCGTCCTTGCACTGGTTAATATCATCGCTCTTCCAGAAAAGTTGTATTAGGTTTCTTCTTTTAGTAATGACATCCCTTCAGGGCTTTTGGTGACCCACGTGTATTTCTACAATCTTTTCATACACAAAAGTTGAGCAACATGAGGACAAGAATCTTTACCAAACTGGCTCGAAAGGTGGTTTTCTAAACGTTAAAAGGCTGTGATCTATGATCAAAGGCAAACTTGCTAATGTGAATCTGGTGCATTTATGAGTTGAGACATCTGAAAAGAAACCCACGTACTCGGTTGGAAAACCCAAAGCATCTGATTTTGGAGAGTCTACTTGAGAGGCCCAGACTAAAGACTGATGGACCCTAAAGGACAATCTTAAAAGCATGTGACAACGGGAGAATGCGAGAAGATGCTTGAAGCTAATGAGCAAGAATTTTCAACGGATCATAGTTCATTATATTATTTTTTGTTGGGCAAGGCTTGAAGCTAATGAGCCAGATGCGAGAAGTGCTACTCATAGAGCTACTGCACTATCAGGATTATTATTTTTTTTGGGCAATGGCGTGATGAAATGGTTGAATTGCCTTAAAATGTTTAAGTGGCGTTTCATTTGATGTAGTCACAGACTCTTTTTCTTTTATGGAATTTGACTCAGTTCCATTATTACGTATTCAGTGCTGATGGAATGGCTTTTTGAGCACTTGGCGACAGTGTTCGCTTTTGTCGGGGGGTCTTCGCTAGTCTGGTGGAGTACGAGCAGGGTATCTCTCCGCATGGAGCAAGGTCATACCTCTACCACTAACATGAAACGTGTTAACACGGAAGTGGGAAAAATCCCTGAAGAAACACCCAAGTGATTACCTCTCTAAGGTACATATCTTTTGTCTCACTCTATGCTATTTCAGCTAATACCATAGCTTTTGTCTCAATCTCAGCTATTCTCATGCTATATCCCTCTTGCAAACGTAATTATAGTTTGAATTGATTGTTCTCAGTGGTTTAAGTCACAAAAGGCAAAGAAAACCTTCTCGAACATTGCCTCAACCTTCCAATATGCCTCCTGGAAATCAAGCTGCTAATGAACAACATCAGTCATCCAACAGTAAAAAGTTGGGAGATCTGAAAGTTTCTATTATTGGATTACCCAAAGAATCCATGGTACGTTTGTCATTTATGGATACATTCAATAGTCGATCATTAAATTGTCTTTGGAACACCGAGGTTTTGCAATAGTTTCACTATCTGTCATAAGTATGAAAAGAAGAGAGGGTGATATGCAGGATGAGTGGAAGAGCCAAATTGAGGGAGCAGGTGGACAGTTTCATACTAAGATCAAGAAAGGTATATGGTCCATGTACTGAGTTCTTTTATCTTCTCATTTATTGAGATGTCTTTTTACATTCTTACTTTGCTAATTACATTACAGACACGAACTGCCTAGTTGTGAGTGGAGTGCTGAATGATAAAAATGCTGAGATGAAGGCGGCCAGGTCTTGCCCCTAAATTTAAGCCGAAGTTTATTTCCTTACAAGGCATTTTCTTAGCTGGTATTGGTTT
>VIGQ01001093.1:5000-12500 GCA_009663005.1 Actinidia chinensis | reverse complement strand
ATTAAAATTACATGATAAAAATAAAAAAATAAAGCGTTTCTGGTGGAAACGAGAGTGTATAAACCATTACAACAAATACAAAATCTCTCTCTCCCCCCCTCTCTACTAGTGACAGTTGCCCACGGGTTACGAGTGAAAAAATTGTAACTCTGAAATGGTTATCAGCGATTTTTTTCTTTAAAACTCTAAATATGTAGATACGTATTTTTGGCATAAAAAATAGGTGACATATATTTTTGACATAAAAAAGTGTAAATCAACTTCAAGATTTCGATTAATAGATATATTTTTGACATAAAAGTATGAATCAACTTTAAAATTGCGATTAATATCATAGATTATATAGGTCCTAAGGTCTAAATTAACCAATTAAAATACGTATACCTCCTCATATCTAATTGCATCAACCATCAATAAATGTTCCCTTAGACCCCTACATGCAAACCTCCCATGTCCCCCATTCAAACCCACCCTTTATATGTACCTTTTCCCACCAAGTCCCTTCCATGTTAGCACCATTTCCTAATCCCCTCGTGTGCCCAAAGTTTTATAACCCCCCCTCCCTGTCTTCAAGATGGCAGCTGGGGCTGGATCACCATGTGGTGCATGCAAGTTCCTCCGCGGAAGTGCGCGCCGACGGCGTTTTTTCGCCCCTCTTCTGCTCGGAGTCAGGGCCCGGCCCAGTTCGCGGCGATCCATAAGGTGTTTGGGCTATAATGTTTTTCCAAAATTGTTGCTTCATGTGCCGGTGCCTGACCGGTGTGAGGCTGTGGTCACAATTGCCTATGAAGCCCAAGCCAGGAGAAGACCGGGTCTATGGCGTGTTGCTCATATCTTTGCCCTCCAACAACAGGTGGGCAAAATTGTCATAAATGTTTTGATAACTTTTCGTTCGTTTTTGACCATTACTAAGACGGTAAAATTTGAGTTCATGGGTACGTATGCTTTACGTCTCTCCTATGAGTCACCCTTAATTAAGTGGATCACACATAACACACCCACCCCCCTCTCTCTCTCTCCTCTCTCTCTCTCTCTCTCTCTCTCTCTCTCCACACACACACTATTTCAACCTTGGAAAATGATTTACAGACAGAATTTTTGTACAGAAAATTCATCCAAAATGATTTGCAATGTCATTTTTGATAGAGTAATTAGGTACAATAGAAAATTTATACAGAATTTATAAACAAAATAATGTGATAATTAGTGGATCTTTCATTTCAATACAAAACACTCTCTATTATGATTATAATTTCAAAATAACCACAAAACAAATCATTCCGGTGTTAATTTTGTAAAATTTTTTTGATAGAATAGCATATTTTTTGATTACTATAATTCCAAGTGATGGTTATTTTGTTTGGAATGAATGGATCACGATAAGCCACGTCATTCTAATTAGAAATTTTGAAAAATAGAAAATTATGTTTGAATACCATTACATTTTAATTTGACCTTACAACCACGCCAAATTGATTATTTTTAGGCTTAATTTCACAAAAATTCTTTAAACTATTGCTTTTTATCACTTTCAACATCTTTATTAAAAAGTGAATTATTTGACACTTTAACTATTTAATTGAATCACGTTACACCACTTTAATTACTAAGTTTGAAATAGATGAAAAGTGATCACGTGTCTATTCATGTGCTTAAGTTAAATGGACTGATGTCTAAAATATAATTATTTTTTTTGTAAGAATAATTCAATTACTTATGTACAGGCTTATTCAGTCATGTGAAATACAAATTCAATCCTTATTAACAAACTTTTAAAAATAGAGCGTTAACTTATTTTTTGCAAAAAAAATAAAAATATTTTAGACATAAGAGTTATTAATTTAAGTATATGGATAACACGTGATGGATTTTTATCATTATTCCAATAGATAGTAATTGATGGGGGTGTAAGTGATGCAATTGAAATTTAAGAGAATTAATACGATTTACTTTTTTAAATAAAGGGATGAAAGTATAAAAGATCGTAGTTAGGAGGTGTTTATGAAATTAGATCTTATTTTACTTACTCAAACAGTCAAATAAACACCACCCCTGATTGAAACAGTGAGTCAACGTTTAAGTAGGTCTCCATAGGTATGGGGCGAAACAAAAATTTCGCCAAGCACGTACATCTAGATTCTGGTGACTTGACTTATAAGCACTAGATTTCCCCCTTGTTTTAGGACTTTTTGTAGTATTATTATTGGAAAACTCTACTTGCTTTTTTGGGTAGGTTTCATATGTGTAGTCCATTATGAATATAAGCCATTGGATTATTATGTATAGTTTCCTAGTTTTGTGGTATGTAATAGGGTTTCTAGTGAGCCACCTTCCTGCAACTGGTAAAATCTTGAAACTAAGGCCCAAATTACCCTTCGTCTAACTTAGTAGTTTATCAATTGTCTAAAGAGAATTTTCTTCTTTGTTTTTTTTTTTTTTTTTTTTATAGGTGGCGGTGCTTGCAAGCCCAACTAATGCAAGTGAAGCTCAACTTAGCACCAAAACCTAGTTGACACAAGGCAAGTAGAAAATCCAATATGGCCTGGGAATATGGTTGGGATGCCAAATTTTCCAGCTATGCAAATCCAACTTACATGAGCTGAGCTCTATCTCTCCTCAGAGCTCGCTCGAATTCGATCGATGCGGGCAAACGTAGATGGAATGGGAGTGCAAGAGAGAGAGAGGAGAGAGGAGTTTTGTTTCCAAACTTGCACTAACGAAGAGGCCTTCACAGACTGAACCTTGGTGAGCTCCAAGACACTTGCACTTAGGATGATGAGAAAACTAATTGTGTTTTCTAAATATGAATGAGGTGTTGAAAATGATTATGGGCTTACCATTTCAGGCCTTTCCTTAGCAAGTACAAGGAAAATGTCCATCTCTCTTCACTCAAGTTTTTTAAGATAGTTTAGTACTTGATTGTGAACGGCAATTGTAAAATGGGAAGCTATATTGAAACATTTTGGAAACCAAAACTTTGGAGATAGGTTCACCTTGAATTATAAGAAATATTTCATTTATTAATGTATGAAGGTTTGGTCATGCATAACTATGCAAATTATTAGATAGGTATTATTTTTTATACTCTATATAAATATGGCAAATTGAAGTTTGAATCTTCGTGTCGTTTCCTAGATGAAAAATTAACTAAAAAAGAAGCATGTGTCCTAGATGAAAAAAATTTAACTAAAAAAAGAAAGCCGCGGTTAAAGGGTACATATGTTTTTTTTTTTTTTATATTTTTACTTTTTTTTAGCCTGAAAATATCCTGAATAGCCCTTATTCTCCTACGTCAGCCTTTCTCTCTGGCACACGATGGGCAAATGTTGTGGACATATGATTTGTCCTTTTGAAAACCATTATTACGTGGTAAGATATTTTAAGACTCGAAGATTAACCGATAACTTTAAATTATTCTCAAATTTGTGATAAGGAGACTTTGAGAAGTTAGTGACTATATAATTATGTCAGGGTTCAAAATTTTTTTTATATAATTATGACAATATGTGAGAGTCAACACGCCACGTGTACAATATAGATACATATGAATATGTATATACTATATAGTTGTGGGTTTTAATATAAAGTGACCCTTTAAATTTTAATTGGCCATGTGAATTCATGGATTGGAATTGGGTTTGAAAAAGATGTGTGAGAAAAGGGCCAAATGGATTGCGACCCAATATTGGTTTGTGGTTTGGATTTGTACTTGAGGGCCAAAACAAAGCCCAGGGCCTAAGGAAGGGCCATTTGTGTCATTTTAATATTTTGACCTAACACAATAATATGTGCATTTATATTTTTTTGTTTGGAAGAGTTTTCTCTTCTTCTTCATTCTCTCTCTCTAGATTTGAGCCAAAAGGGGTTGGCATTGAAGTTTAGATATAGGGTGTAGGAGTGAAGCTTTGATAGTGATCCTTTGGAGAATATTATCTACCACGACGAGGGCTTAGCATTGAGCCAAGAAGTTTTTAAAGATCGGAGCTAGGGAAGTTAGAGGCGTTATCTCATCTTCTTCACCATTTTGGAGATTGCATTGCTTGGATTGGAGGTAAAGGGTGTTATCTGTGGGGGTTAGTTTGGGTTGTTGTTATAGCTTAAATAAAGGTCTTTGACACCTATTTTGGAGCATTGAAATTTAAAAGAGAACATTAGTTTACAATGGAAGTTGAAAAAGGGGATTAATGGTTGAAACTATTTGGGTTGTGTAAGGGATTCACTGTGGGTAGTTAGTTTTGATTTGTTGTTAAATGACTATATAACGTCCATTGAAGTATTATTTTGGGTATAGAACCTAAAGGATGAAATTTGGTTTAGATGGAAAATGGAAAGTTCGAAAATCGACAACTGAATGGTTGGTGTTGACACCTAGGATGTTGGTGTCGACACCTTTGAAAGGAGGAAATGAGAAAAATTGGAAACTGCTGGTTGGTGTCGAACCAGAATGTTGGTGTCGACACCTTGGAAAGGCGAATGGAGAAATGTGCTACTGATGGTTGGTGCTGACCTTGGTGTCGACACTGAATAGTTGCATTAATTGTTGATTAAGTAACATTTGTGTATGTGAAATTTAAAATTATTTGGAGAATGAGTTGGATAAAATTTTTACATTAAATATGTTTAAATGGTTTCAATGATAGTTTAAAATTGATAGAATTGGAAATTGCATTATGTTTATGCATGGTGGCCTTGGGCAAAATGCCAATCTTTTTGAAGTTAAATGGTTTGAGATGGTTATGTGAAAATGATTGTGAGAATGATTTTAAGGGAATTAATTTTGAATGGTTATGTGAAAATAGTTTTGAGAATGATTTGACGGCAAATGGTTTTGAGAAAGGTTAACGTGGAAGATTTTGAGAATGACCGCTAGGATATACCGGAAAAACCACACGGGAGGCAAATAGCGATCGTGTGTACAGTGGGTATGTCAAACCTCGGTGAAAGCCGAAAACAGTAGGCGGATATTGGGTAAGTAATACCTCGTGAAAGTCCGAAAATAAGTCCTAGGATGGATATATTCGGTATGTAACGCCTTCGGTGACAACCCGAGAAGAAAGTCCTGATGGCAAAATGCGACAATATAGGGATACGACCCTTTCGCTGAAAGTCGAGGAATGAGATTGTGTATAGGGCTATCGACCCTTTCGGTGAAAGTCCGAGGAATGCGATTGTGTTAGGGATGTCGACCCTTTCGGTGAAAGTCCGAGGAATGCGGCAGTATAGAGGGATGTCATAGCCCACGGTGAAAGTCGGGGAAGTTGACTAGACGTTGTCTAAAAGCTTAGCGCATGATGAGGTTGGATAGGTGTGAGCCTAGGTGTGTCATTCTAAGTTATTGGGTATTTACCTTTTGGAAAATACATAAATTGAGAATTAATAATTCTAAAGAATGGGATTATTGCTTTTCGAGGAAAGCCCGATGGTGGTGCAACATTGATTTGATAAATCATGAAATTGAATGGTGTGTTGTTTAAAATGATGAATGCTCTTTAGAGGAAAGCCGGATGTTGTGAAAAATTGGATTGAAAATCAAAAGTATATTTGATATTGAATGAAAGCATATTTTGCTTGCATTTCATGTTTCATGTATAGATATGTATCATGGTTTTGGCTTGAGACATACGTCCCATTGTTAAATCTTTTCAAGGTAACTCACCTTACTAAAATAAATTTCAAGGTACCGAGGGATCGTACTTGATTCGGAGGCATGTGGATGCCGTTTACTTATTTTGTATAGAAAATATGTAAAGTATTTTGAGAATTGTACTTATTCTTTTGGCCGTGTGGGCATTGTCCTATGGATCATCATCCATATTTTGTATTGGTAGCTCATGGAGGAGCATGGATCATGGGAAGGGATAGATGTACTGCACTCTGATGTTAATGGCAAGTATATTTGTCCTATTATTTTAGTTTGACTTTTCAGTAAGTGAGTTGTTTTGATCACGTGGCCAGATCTGATTTGAACCGCGGGCGATGACAATTATTCTCAAATTTGTTGATAAGGAGCCTTGAGTAAGTTAGTGACTATATAGTGTTTAATCACTTCACTTTTCCTGCAATGTATGACTTTGAGTCACACTATGAGTCCATTTGAGCAACACTATGACTTTACAGTGACTGGGGATAGAGAAGAGGTGAATGCCACATGAATAATAGAAAAACACAAACAAACCTTTGTGGGATCCAGTGGACCCCACATGCCTAGGGTTTATTGTTCTAATCAGTAGGTACACCTAACTACGTACCGATTGTAAAATCGATGGATGACAAATGTTCCCCCAATGAGTTGCACCACGGCTACGTGTTGATGTAGAACAATTCAATTAATTTTATGGCCGGCTATCTAAACCATAGTTGAGAAACATAAACATAAAGGCTACTGTAGTTTTAATTAAAAAAAATTAAAACTCCAAATTTAATTTATTTAATGTAATCCCTCCGTTAATACTTGTAATAATTGCGATGAAAAGGAAGCATGTAAAAATACATTTAGAAAAGGAATCTATTTAAGGGTTAAAGTGGAAACATTCGCCCACTATGAAAAACAATGGTGGTAAGATGAACCTCTAAAAAAGGTTATGTAAGCTTCCGTACTCCTTTCCGTCATAAATGTTACAGCATTGATAAAATTCTGCGTCCAAAAGGCATTTTTTTTAAATCCCTTTTGATTTGTTGTTGTTGTAACTAAATTTTTCGAATCAATTTATAATTCTCATTCTCTTATAAAAATTGTTTTGATGGAATTGCCTAGTAATTAACCTTGTTGGTGTGGGAAGAAAAAAAAAAATAGTGTAATATAATAATAATAATAACCAAGGGTCTTGTCAACATGTAATTTTAAGTCATCAAGTCACCCCAAATGCACTTGGTGTTAATCTTTAAATGTACAAAATGAAACTGTCTCATCCCTTATTTGGGGGTAAGGTATATTAGCATTAAAATTAACTTTAATTAGTAAGAAAAATATCAGGAGGCGGTGTCATTGAAGCTTAATTTGGCCTAAGTGATCATGTACAAGTTAAAACCAGACACAAAGAACAAAAAGCACATGGGAGATAGCAATCAATATATATATTGATACACAATATCTTCACCAAGCTAAATTGGGTTTTAAAGAAATAAAAAAACTAATTCAGGGCTCTAAAGTTAAGGGTTGGACAAATCATCTAGTGGTATTAAGGAGAATTCGAACGGTGACTCCATTAAATACAAAGACCCATGATTTTAGTAATTTCTATATCACCGGAGTAAGAGGTGATAGTGATGAATATATCTAGCAAGTCATGGATTAATCAAAGAGAAATGATTTCATATTCTTGTTCTCTTCTAAAGCACTCTTTTTCTTTTTATAATTATTTACGCAAATAAAGACAAGGAAATTGCCAACTATGATACAGTTTTTCAGAATCAATTTTGCTGAATAATTTTTTCTTTCATAAAATGCATTTTTAAGGCAATATTAATTAAACAGATCTCTTCAAAATCACAAAAATTATT
>VIGQ01001538.1:22500-25000 GCA_009663005.1 Actinidia chinensis | reverse complement strand
AGGTGAGACAGCTTCCAAGCATATTGATGGATGTAGATTAGCACAAAAACCTCAATAATCTGAATCAAGCTCGATGTTCAAAACTTGGTTAAATTGTGATTCACTGACTCCATCCCTACAAAAAACACAACATTATTAATCAACCAGAAAAGGGGTAAAAAATAATCAGCAAGCATGGATTTGAAAGGAAACGAACAGCTGGGATTCCACAATAGAAAGGAAATCACAAAACGTATAAAGAAGAAAAAGAAGGGAAAAGAAGAAGAAAAAACGTATATCAAAAGAGTTTATGTTGGAAAGACCTCGTTAAATCTAACAAAGGAATGGGGGCAACATAGGTCCAAAAGTAAGTACATGAGGAAATTAGTTCTAAAACCCAGGAGAAATATACACGTGAATTAAGAAGCCGAGTCGAGAGGCAAAGGCTACAAGTTTATCATAATCCATTTAGCACATGCATTTGAACAGAAGAGGTAGAGTCTAATGAAAATCAGAAAGAAAACCTAACCCAAGAACCACCTTTATGTTATTTGAAAGGATGCAGACTCGAGGCGAGTGTGAAATCAGCATGGAAGGATTGAGAAAGCAGAATTTTTCTAGTTCATAAAACCAAGAGATGTTGGCTAGGGAGTTATAATTAGAATATAAACTCTAGCCAAACTTTAAGTCCTATGCTATGTACAACTTATCCTTCAATTGTTGGATAATTGATACGAAAATTAGCTCACTTTAGCCCTCACTGTTTTTATACGAATCATTTAGTCTGTTTTTAAAAAATGCAGTCTAAGGTGAGCTTTACAATTGTAGCATTGCGCAAGAAGGTAAAAAAGGTAAACCCCACTCGTAGCATATTGATTATATATATATATATATATATCAATAGGAAGTTGGTAAAATGATCTTGGGCCACATTTTCTACTCAGCTGCATCCTAAATCTCTACACGTGCTTCGAATTTTGTTTCCACATCTTTATTGCTTCTCTGGTTTGGCTATTCAGTTTTTAAGATTTTCTAAACTCTCTTAGGTAGCACAACCAAAACAAAGGCAAAGAGAAGACAATAACCCACATTATCAGTGAAAACACATCCCGTAGGCCAACAGAGAAGAAAGAATTACTGAATAGATAATTTGATCGGGCTTCCATTCCCAGAACTCAAATAAAAAATCAGCAAAGCTCCTTGAAAATAAGAGGAAACACTCGGTTCTCCAATGTTAAACCATATCAAAATTGATAACTACAAACTAATCATATAAAGAACATCGGAATGCATGTACACACATGGCTAAAATCATAAACACGCAATAATGCACCTCATTATGCCTTCATCTTCAGTGTCAGAAACTCGCATATATAGCGATCATCATCTCACCTGGGAGACGTGTGCGTATGATGCCCTATAGCGTGAAAATCAGTGGCCAAGGCCTGGAGGCTCCCACCTACGTATTCAATCATGAGAAGAAATGAGTTTCATTAATAAGAAAATAGAATAGAAAACAACAATAAGTGATCAAATTTTCATGCTCCTTTATTTTTTTTCTTATTTCAAAGTGATCAAATTAACAAGAAGAAATGAATTCAACAAGACAAAGAATAGGAAATTTTTCATAATATCCCAGTCTATGCTAGAAGATACTTCATAAAACTAGGATATGAAATGTCTGCAAGTTCTTTTAGGCCCGGAAACTTAAAAAAAACAAAAAAAATGTTAGGCATATGTATTAGTTCCTATGATACAGAAAGATAGAGATAAGAAAAATGCCAGCATGTACCGCAGCAATTGATGGTATTATCAGATGTCCAGGAGAGCAGTGTTGATACGTCAATCCAATAATATGGTGGGGACCTTGGATACCAAGGGAATAGAGGGAGAATGTTCAACAGCTAACAATGAATTTAATCAACAAGCGCAAGTAAGAAGATGAAGAGAAGGCGTGGAATGTCCCAAACTTATAAGCCTGACAAGTGAGGAAAATGTTAATCTCCCTGGGGACATTACAGTGTGCAAGTATCTCACTCACCTTTGCATGATCTTTATGAGAGATTATTAAGATTTGATCATTGGACTCTCAGTGGGCGCCCATGCATTGATTCCAATTCCATAAATCACCAGATCTCCGTTTTCCATGGACCTTAGAAGGTTTAAAAAAAATCGGACTCATTCATTAAACACTACAAAGAGAAAAAACAGAGTGGGAGGAAAGGTCTAAATCAAAAATCAACCAACCATATAGATCTGAGTTCTTCATATCTGGAAGAGACAGAGAAGGAATTGAGGGGCCCCGGGAAGTTGGGGATTGTATATCTTCAAAACATCTTTTCCACCGAACGGGAGGTGGGGCCGCTATTTGTGGATATCATCAATACATCAAAGGGAGGGTCGATATGCTACAAAGAAAAATATAAACACTTATGTCATTCACTTACAATCATACGGCAGTGAAGCTATAGTAAAACCATAAATACTAGACATACAACTCCTTTCATTCTCCAATTCTGCA
>VIGQ01001538.1:5000-17500 GCA_009663005.1 Actinidia chinensis | reverse complement strand
TGGGGATCGCGTGGACAGGAAAGGCCACTCTCCTCCGTTACACATTCGTGGAGCGGGTTTAGGAAGAAAGTTATTCATACTCTCGTTATCCCAATTCTCATAACTTACCCCATACATAACAAAACTTTGAGAATTTTTTTATCAAAATCGCCCCAAAAATTAATTATTAAATTAAAATTACAAAAAATCAAAATAACTTTTTTTAAAAAAAAAATTATTTAAATTTTTGAAATTTTTTTATCATAAAAACGAAAAAAACTACAATACGAGTGCATGTTGTAGCTAAACTTCATGTTAAAAAGCTTTCAAAAAGTTTTAAAAAAATATAATACATATATTTATATTTTTTTAAAAAATAGTTTAAAATAAAACAAAGGCAGATGCCTGTAACAATGCTTTGGCATAACTTTTAAATTAAAAAAAACATAAAATTGCATGACAATTCCAAGAAAAAAAATATTACATAATGAAAGGTATATTGGTAGGGTAACAAATTACTAGTCGAGTCCATGGTCATTTGAAAGTCAATTTAAGAAAAGATGCTTGATTTCGTACTGTAAAGTCGTTGGCCACACACCAAAAAAAGCTTCTACAGTAAAATAAGGATCCAACTTCTATAAAGGCTCGCAAATTGATTGTATCTGTGAATTCAAATATTACAGAACAGTTTAGTTTTGACTCCATTTTAATTATTCAAATTATTTATAATGTCGAATCTAGTATAAAATATCAGTGTTTGAAAATCAATTAATCAACCCACTTTAATATATATTTAGTATATTTATAACTCAATAAATCAATATGATCACACACAAATATTTATATTATCTTTATATAAATATTAATATTTACTATGTCTTTAAAATCTAATTAACGTCAATTTTTATAATTTAAATTTACTATGATTCTATGGGGGTTTACGGTTTTTGAATCATAACATCACATTAAAATCTAACTAATTCAAAATACTTAGACTACAGGGTTCAGTCCTGTATATTGACCGCAGAGGATCTTGGCTCTAAAGTAAGTAGTTTATGTCAGACTGAATCTCACTTCGGTTGTCCGCGGTTCCGCACACCCACGCAAATTACTGTTTTGCCGCTCTTCTACGACATTTTTCCGTACACTATCCAGTTGAAATGATCAAACTTTTTAGAGAACATTACACTTACCCGCCACCCCCTTTGATTTACGCTGGGGTGGATTTATCCCCCCTAATATTTTGATATTCCACATAGCCCTTTGTAATAGTGGACATAGTGTCTCATTTTTTTTTCATGTCATTAACAAGAAGTGCAATATCTCACTTTAGTAGATGGAGAGTGGACAATTTTTATTAGACAAAAAAAGCCTCATAAAATCATTTAATTTTTAAACGAATGTCACTTTTCCTCTCCCATTTATCATCTCTCTATATAATACTATATATATATATATGTTTCATTTTGTGTATATATCTATATAATAGGAGATATTGGTGGATGAGTGATATTTATTATTTGTTTATACATATAATTTAACGCACTATTCATGCCAGATATGAACTTTTCGTGAATTTCTCTATTAGTATTTCTTCATCTTTTATTCGTTTTCTTTTATAGATTATTGAACTCCAACAAAAAGAATAATAGAAAAAGGGGTTCTTGCATATATAGCTCCAGGACTATCCAAAGATGTAAGTATTTTGGGGTTGACATAAAATCTTCAATTGAATTACGGGGCTCTACATACGCCTGTCCAACACTTAAAAGGGCGGTACCGTTAAATATAACCTGTTAATGAAAGTACTTACCAAGGGGAGTCGCAACTGGGCGTATAACTAAGATAAAGAAAATGAAGCATTATGATCATTTATGAGTTATGCTAAAAATTTTGACGAAAAATTTAAGCCAGAAACCACAGGGTGTCGGTGCTTATGATTACTAAATTTCAGTGGGATACTGCATATATATTCCAACCCATAAGGAGGCAAAGTGAAATTTAATCATTTTTTATTAATAAATGGCAACTATTTATAATTGAACGCTTATCCTTCGCTAACCATTTTCCATAACATTATAAAATAAAATAATTTATGTTATAAAAATAAGTATTTATTTTCATACTTCCCAATTTTACGTTATTTACGGGGTTTTTACCAATGAAATTATAACAAATACTTTGATACTATCCCAATTAAATTTAAATTAATTTTTAAATTTAGTGGCGTGTTTGGTGATGAAGCAGCTAGAAGGGGTAAGAGGAGACATGAGTGGCGTTTGTGGCGACGGGTGAACTTTTTTTACGTTTAAAAAAGTTTATTCTTTTTTCCTTCGTTTTTATCTTAACGAGATGAATTTAATAGTACAAACTCTTTTAAAAATTTAAAAAAATATTCGATAAGCCAATTATCTATAAGGATTTTTACATTTTTTTACATTTAGTATTTTTTTTTTTCTTGGAAAAATTATATTAATTTTTTATATTTTTAACTACGCTAGTCAGAAAAATAAAATATATATAAATTTTTTGACATAATTATTTAAAAATCGTAAATCGAATCAACTAAAAAACTTAAAATAAAGTTGACCAACAAGAATTTGAGTTCGATGCAATGTAACTACCAATTTGGTGGGTCCGAGTAAAAAAGTATGTGTAATTAGAATCTCTCCCATTTTAAATGCAGAAAATTGTGAAAATGCCAAGCTTGCCGCCTACTTTTTTATTTTTGCTTATCAAGACCAATTTTCCACCACGGCAAAAGTGTCATTTTCTCAAAACCCGCATCAGCATTTGACAGAAGGTGGACGTTGAACCACAAAAAGTCACGCAGACGATCTAATGGATTCGGATCTTGAAGTGTAGGAGCATGTTAGTGTTTTTGAAGTTTACAAAATACTGTTATTATTTTTAATTATTAAATGACTTATTTTGTAATTAATTAAAACGATGTTTATTTTGTCTTAAATATATAAAATGATGTCGTTTTGTATATTTCAAGAATACTGTCACAATCCCGCACTTCAGAGGACTGAACTCATCTTAAAAATTGATATAACATGCTTTCTCTAAAGTCTACGATTGAAATTCAATCGCTGTGCAGTACAAAGTTTATGATCTTATTTTAATTTATTTTGATAATTTAAATTATTATTTATAAATAACTCTATTTAAAATCATATTATAAAATTGTGTTTATCGATACAGTTTCACTATCTATGAGTTTTGTTTTATAACTAATACATTAGATTAATCGACTATTTATCCTATATCAGATCTATCTGATTTTTTATAATATTAAAAATTTTCAATGAATTTACAATCTACCTTTAAATTATTAAAATAAATTCCAAATAAATTTTCTAAAATGCTTTAAATTTGTACGATCCATTCAAAAACAAGATTGCAGGAAAGCCTGGTCCATCTTAAATAACCATACTGGGATGTGGGACCATCTGTTTTTAAGTGTCCATTCCTTTTCCTATGGCCTTTTTTTTTTTTATATAAACAATTTTACTTTACACACAAACTTAGCCCATATTAACACACTTTAATTTCTCGTACTTCCTGTTTTGTTTTGTTTGGCGGGGAGGCCCTGAGATTTTTTGGGGGATGATTTTTTGTCTTTTGCAAATTCATGATTTTTTTTATATATTTTCAGACTCTCTCATAAAAAGAAATCAAAAAAATATAAAATTTAATCAAACGATAAAACATTATTAAAAACAAAAAATTTGAAAACTAAAACAACAAAATAATTACCAGTACCCCAACAGGTCTTTACACAATAAATAATAATATTAACCAAAAATCGTTATTATATCTGTCATCAAATTCATTTGAAACGATTTCTTTATGGCAAGTGTTGTGGATTAAAGTTTTTATGACGGAAAAGGAAAAATAAATTAGAGAATCTAATTATTTTAAATATGAATCCTCTAAATTATTCATTTAGTTTATTTATTTTATTCACCGCAAAATTTTGATCCAACCACAGATTTAACCTCCTGCTTCATTGAGCTATGCAACAACATATTTTTAAAAAAAAAGTATTGGATGTATTTTTTTTACTTCAAGAAATAAATGCTAGGTAAAAGTTATGTGTGCGTTGTTATGAAATTGAAAGTATGAAATTATCACTGAAAGATAAATTTTTTTTTTTAACAATATCTTTTCTAATTTTTTTATATAGTGGTTAATGTCGTTTACCTCTACCCGCATTGATAATACATCTAATTGATTTAGATTTTATGAGTCATGAGCTCTTCCCCTTCCTGGTCCACATCAAAAGCCCAATGGCCCTTGCACACAAAGATTCAAGTGAATTTGAAGGGCACCTGTGTGCTGCCGACCAATTAAGGCTCCCGTTTTGATAATGTTTAACAGTCAAGTTTTTATTAAGATTGCTATCAAATAAATGTAAGATTTTTTTTTCCTGAATTTTCTCTAGCTAAAAAGAAAAAGAAAAACAAAAAGTCATCTGACTGACTTTTTTTTGCTTATTTACTTAAAAAAAAGCCACTGAAAGCAAAAAAAAAAAAACTAGTTTCAAAGGGAGCCTATGGCTCCGTTGGGGTAAATCTTAAAAGCCTAGTTTTTTTTAAGCTTTTTGTACCAAAAACGTCAGATTTTTGACTTTTTTATTTTTGTACCTTAACTGTTAAGCTAAAACGAGGCAAAAAAGCAAAAGCAGAAAAACCAAAAAGCCACTCTGAATCTCTAATTGTTTTTTTGCTTATTTAAAAAAACAACAAAAAAAACTGATCCTAAATCTCTAACATTCAGGTAGAACCTTGAGGAGAGAGACAGAGGGAAGAGGGAGTCTATCGAATTATAGAATGGAGATGGAGAGCGAGAGAAGTGTGTATCATTTTGTCAAGCGAATTCTTAGCTTTAATATACCGTTGGAAAAGTTGCAAGGGTCCTTGTGTTTTTTTTTTTCCCCATCTCCCATGGTGAAAAGATAGAGGTAATGCATTTTCGTATGCATACAAATATCCAAATATCCACCAATTAGTTTTAGAGTTTTCGTATGCAGTTTTTGGCGACTCCTTACAATTGTTGGAACTTGCTCAACCAATTTGTTTTTTTTAGAATATTGTTATGATTGTGTAATGTGGGGTGGTGGATTACCAAATATAAGGAAAATAGAAGATAGACACTTGCAGTGATTCAACACTTAACGGTGGCTCTATGGAATGTTCCGGTGGCTGCCCTGCATTGCAATACAAGAACATAAGAAAGGCTATCAGAGTTGTCCGCGAAACGACTCTCTGCGGTTAAGGCTAGCTGATGGGGAGGTAGCAAGTGAATTAGAGAAAGACAGAGAGGGATCAATAGGGTGGTGGTAGCATAGGGCGTCGGTGGGCTATTCCGATAATGCTGTAAGCCGTTTTGACAAGAAGTAGAGGTTATGGTAGAACCTATCATAAGTAGCACAGGCGTTGCAGTTTATGCGTCGCGCACACTTAGCTATAATGTGATCGCGGCTTAACCATTGTCTCATCGATCGACTGACGAAGATTGAAATTGAGCAATTCACGCGTGTGTCTGAACGCATTGCGGTTGTGTCATTTGAGTAAACAATTACCCCACCATGCTCCTAGATCCTAGTTGGTAGCTGTCATCATGTTTGTTTTGTTTCGATCTAGACGTTTGGACCTGTTAGAGAAATTCTCGCGCATGCACGTTACCTTTTATCATTTGAATGTGCCTCGAGATCGCTGTTGACCGTTGCTTCTCGCCTACCGAGCTTGCTATAGAACAACACTCAACAGTGATGCTTGCCTTTAACTCGGACAGAGCTAATATCTGGTAATGTCTCACGGAGTTTTCGGCCCAGAGACCTCATCGATGTTGCTACGTAGCGATAACTTGGTTGCGATGCTTGTTCTAACAAGGTCAGAACTTATAGTTATATATTTTATTCACTTACACTAATAATATGATCTTTGGATGTTGTAATTTCATGAACCACCACCCTATTCTTGACAATATTCCAAATCCACATGAGTTTGAATTTCATTGCCCAATCTATGGAATTTATCGAGAGTTGCTCCCGAGATGGAACGCATTATTTTAACCTGGGTAAAGCGAATATTATATATAAAAATATATTGGGGTATGCGAACCTACCTAATTTAAATTTTTTTAAATGAATACTATTATAATAATGGAGTGTTTTCAAAATATTGGAGAAGCGATCGCCCTAGGTCCATCCTTAGTTGCTCCAACAGTGTATGGTAATATTTTCCTCAATCAATTTTCAAAATGTTTGAAAATTGGTAACCCATGCCATCCACTATTGAAGCAAGTACCATCAACCTACGCAGTGAAGAGCTGAAAAGAAAAGAGAGTCAAAACTAAAGAAAAATTAGGTATTTAAATACTAGTATATGGCACAATAGTTTTGATTTTGTGTTTTCATGTTTTGGGCAATTTATATGTGGAAACAAAGATCTTATTTCTACAAAAAATAGAGATAATTGTTCGATCACCAAGCAAAATGCACAAAGTTTGTCCATCTCGTAACCAAGGAATATGAATTTTCATTTTGAACTATGAGACATTTCGGTCTACATTCTGAAAGCGTAGTCGTGTTCATTCTCGTTAGGTTGTGTTTGAATCAAGAATTTAGTAAGAGGAAATAAACCTTGAGAATTCAACCGTTTAAGACGGTCAAATCTACTTAAATTTTTTATTTTTATTTTCTACCAAATTCTTAATCAAGCACAACCTTAAGTTAAGCTGCTGGAAAAAACATCCTGAAGATTGCACAACCTTTTTGTCTTCAATTCTATGTTGGAGAGCTTGGGGCTGGTAAGGGTTGTGAAGCCGAACCGACCGACCAAGCAAGTGCCTTACTGGTGCCTAAGTCCTTCGTATTTGGGACCTTAGCCCGAGCCAGGCATAATTATTGAACCGATCATTTCCCATGGACATGCGACGACAGGTTCAACCACTCGGTGCACGTTTCCTCTCAAAGCGGGTGAAAAACCTCCTCCAATTTAAGCATGGAGCGTCGTTCCAACATCAACGGTGACCAGGTCGTACGTTCTCAGGTGAGAAGAATATACAGCTTGCCAAATCATCCTCGCTCTTTTTTGTTCTCGAGATTTTGAAACAAAATGTTAGCTTTACATTTGATATTCTTCTCTGTTATTGAGATTATTCCGGTTTGTTATCTATCTTGTAAATAAATCAGGTCGAGCCAAGTGCCTTCTTAAGGGTTGTTTATCTCTCTTTTGTAATTTTAGGTGGAGTCATACTTGGTCAAGGATGGCCCCACAGGTCCCCCCCCCTAATATAATTTATTATTAATCAGTTTGCACTGTACACACAAATTAAAATAATTTTTTCTAAATTTTATAAATTTTATAATTTTAACTCCGCTAAACCTAAGTTCCAACTCCGCACTTGACGTGTAATTGTGTTCTCTTAATGTACTATAGTCTGGTGTATATATATATATATATATATATATATATATATATATATATAAAGTTCTCCAATGTTTCTCCCATGGTGTATTATATTCCCAAACAAATATTAAAATACATTTTGTAGTGCTTCCAACCCCCCCACTGCCCACAAAACTAAGTGGATCTTGCATTCATTTTCTCTCTCCCATTTAACTTGTTTGGATCTATGTATAAAGAACTAAGACTACCGACAATGAGTATCTTGTGGTGGTGGATCTGTAGCAAAGTGTTCAGGTGCATGTACTTGTATGGGTTGAGGAACATAATCATTAACGAAAAGGGCCACTAGAGGTGGGCTCTATGGCTCCGATTTTATCAAATTTTCTATTGATTTTTTTTAAGCTTGTAAATACAAAAAATAATTATAATTTTTTTAACTAAAATAAAACCAAAAAAGTAAAAAAACAAAAAAACTTGACTTTTTTTTAGTAATAAACTTAAAAAAATCTTGACTTTTAAGCATTATAAACAGATCCTATATCTAGATGCCCTTGAGAACATCATATCCTTTCTTTTCTTTCATAATTGTCTTTTTTTCACCATGTAATTTAAGCGATCACAATGATAATTACGATAAAGACGAACATATTGTTTCAATGTTCTTATGTTTTCACCAGCCTTACACGATGATCTAGCATTCCTAGGGCTCCAACTGTTTGGTCATAACGACCAAGTAATATAGAAGTGGTAATAAATTATTTTTATTGAAACGCAATATATTAGAAAAATAATAAACAAATACAGAAATTGAAAATGTAAACAAAATCTGCAACCTGTTTTAATTTTTGTTTCTGAACTCTGATTTTTTGATAATTCATGAAATCTGTCCAAAAACTGTAGCAAAATTCTGTTTTGTTATTCGTAAAAGTATCTGTCTTAGAGAGCAATAATAATAAGAAATAATCATTTTATTGAAACAGAACATATTACAATACTGAAAACAGAAATAGAATTATAGAATCGAAAAGAAATAGAATCTGCAAACTGAAGTTAAGAGTTAGCAACGACCAAGTCTTGTGTGTCACATAATTTCCTTAGGTAGATTCGCTTCGCACAGTGCGCTTGGACATCGCCTCCCAATTAACACAACAATCTCTAATCAATCCCTCACATCTGCCTTTGGACATCGCCTCACAGCAATCTCTAATCAGCCAAGGTTAGAAAGAAATTTCTCACTGTATTTGTGCTCTCAACCTTGTCTTCTATGTTCCAAGTGTCTTCTAAGTTCTAAGAACTAAGAACTTTCTCACTATACACTAAAGAGTGTGCGTGCTCTCAACCTTGTCTTTTAGGTTCTAAGAACTAACAAGAACCATATATAGATAGATAGTGTGTGATCCTCCAACTTACGAGTAATGCTGGAATAATGGCCAATAACAAGATCCAAAAATTATGGCCCCCCCCCGGGAGGTCTGATGATATGTTCACACTCACCTCTTACACTTAAGGTCTCTATACTAACACTTGTTATATATATATTAATCTTTTTTTGATTTATGAGTGTTTCTCCATATTTTAACTAGTCCAACTAGCTACTTTAAGGACAATTTCTTGTTCATCCCTTATCTGTTTGAACAAGCCTTTATATAGTTTCGAAAACCACATTACGGAGATTACAACTCACTTCGTTTCCATAAAAAAAATGATCGGAAGTCTCATATATTTTTGGCTCAAAATTGCCAAAAAACCATATTCAAAACCCCAATTTTTTCCAACACTGTTACGAGCAGGCTTGAACTTGACTCGATTAGACTCGTTTTTTCGTTATCCAAATGCACGAGCTCGAGGCTCGTTATGCATTATAGGGCTCGTTTAATAAACAAGTCGAGCTCGAATTCATCTTAGCTCAGCTAGATTAAGTTCGGATCAAATTTATTTGACTCATTAATTAGGCATGCAAACGAGCTCGAGTTTGGTTCGTTAAATTTTTATTAAACTCAAGTTCAATATAGATTTACTAAAAAACTAAAAACTTAATAAACAAGTCTGAGCACAACAATATTCGATTCGGTTTATTTGCAGTCCTAAGATTCCCGAACACAACAAATTCCAGTTCGAAGAATCTATCCTTTACTTGTCCATTTCTATTTTCTACTCACCGCCAAACTCTAATCCAACACAGCCTTAAAAGGGGGAATTTGTCAGAGGAAGAAACAAGGTTATTATCCTTCCAAAGCACAAAAGCACACCAGATGGGAAATCAATCAATTAGCTAAAAGACAGTTTTGAATCGATAAAATCGGATGGGCCAAACCACCCGAATATTTTAAATTTAGAAAACGTAACCACTAAAGGCAGGGTGCACTTTAGTTAACATCGTTTATATTTATCCATCCCAAACTACCTTGCCCCCCACCTGTGAGCTTTTGTTTTAATCTATAAAATACACACTGTTTGACCTACAAACAAAGTATATTTAATTTTCTTGCAGGTGAAGTGTCATGCCCTTCCAATGGGACTCACTATTTGCTCCAATGGGAGGGTCAAAAATACATGGAATAATCAAAATTAGAAAAAAAAAAAAAACAAATAGCTAAAACTTGGCAACTATGTCATATTCATCTCCACCAAAAACAGTGTGCTTAATGTAAAAGGCCATTTAAAAATCCATTGCTAAATCCATTGCTAAAGTTACCATAATACGAATACAACGAATTCAAACCGAGCTTTTTTTGGAAACCGAAAAACCGAAAAAAAAAAAAAAAAAAAGCGTCAATCAGTGGATGTAGCGGACTCGAACACTCGGCAGTGACACGATACCCACCCATGACAACTAAGGCGTTACGATTCGCCCAGGTACAAGGCACGCCCCACAAACCTCTGTACTAATGCTCAGATGGCTGGATACTATGAGACCTGGGTTTACAAAAACCCCGAGGCTTTTGCCATTCGGAACCCCAAATCCTAAGTGGTTTAGCCTTGATGTCTAAAGCTATAACTGACATGTACCTGTAATTCCCTACCTACCTAATACCATTCCAGACTGAATAAACCTCGACAACATGCTGGCTATTAACGCACTTGGAAATCACAACCGTTGTACAAGAGAAAAATACTTAGGCCATCAACAAAACCAAATAACATAAGCGAACACCAACCAATAAGCACAATAAGATTCAAGCCTAAGCATTATATTGATGAACTCTAGTACAGAAAATAACAAACCACAATTATTTATAGATTAAATAAAAACATCTGGTCTAAAAACACTTCAACAGAAAGGTCCAAAATGGGCAAGTCTCAGTCCGGTTATATTACCCACTTCTGGAATTCAGCTAGCCCTCCTTACAAACTATACAGCTACAGTGTAAGCAAAAGTACAAAGCTAGAGAATTAAAGTTTCACTTGGGCAGGGTAGGGTAGGGTTAGATCAATAACAAACTATTCGAGAATATATATATTGTGGTTCCACGCTGTGTAAAACGAAAAGATGCTTATGTGGAGTTCATTGCTGCAATTTCTTGCAGAACCAAATTGAGAACATCTGGCGTCGAGAGGTTATCTCCCTTGGTACTCCCGGTACATGATCAGGGTGTCAACAGACGGCCAGGATTAAAATGGAGAGAGATGCAAACACATCAAGGGGAAATTGTCATTTGGGTGGCCTCGAATTTTGATTTCAAAATCTGCGATGATCAAACCGATTCTCTGTTGTGAAAAAACATCGAGATATAAAAGGTTAGGCTAGAGTCTTCACAAATATTACCCTCCATCACAAAAGCTTGACCATGGTGTAGTTGTTGCCTGTTGGAACACTGAATGTTCGTGGCGGAAGGAAGACTGTGAAGTGTCTGATCTGAAGGAAGAAAGAAAAGAAACCGAGATGCTCAGGGATTGGACTCTTGTTTCCTTGAATATTGGAGTCATAAAATGGACAATAAAGCCGTTGATCATTTTTTGCCCATCTTCTGGGAAAACACCAAGTCCTGATAGATCAAAGGAATGTTGGATCGAATTGGGAATGGGACGGAGCAGCAGGCTGGGGCTGGACGAAAGTCTGAGGGAAGGACAATTGGCTTGACTTCATTATTGCGGAAGCTTGGAAGTACCAAACTCTGTAGAATTGCTTCTGTATGGGCAAGACCAATTGATGATTGTCCTGGAGGAATCTGTCATGGAAACACGGCGGAGTTCCACTTATGAGGACATTGAGGACCTAACATGTATAATCGGTGTGTGAATCCATTAACATGTTCAGTTCTTGGTGGGTGCCTCTTTCTGTGAAATCCAAGTGGTGATTGACTTCATCCTTTATTGGAGAGAGAGTTGTTGGCCAAAGCAAACTATCTTTAAATTTTCCAGACCCCCCATGTTCAGGTAAAGTGATGCTGTTAGGCTTTTGTTCATGGGACATCAAGTTCGTTCCTCTTCACCCGTGAACATCATACTCCGACTGCAATCATTTGATGACAAAAGACCACTACCACCACTCGACGACCAAAAAAAGGGGGCACCGATCAGGGTTAAAGTTCTCTCGAGCAAAGCTCCTCCTGCTGGTGATAATAGCAAGCCAAGTGGCACTCTCCTTGGCAGTCATTTTGTATTGAAGCACTTAGACGGCCTTACAGCTTTGCGAATTTAGCAATATCCGGGGCGACATATGATTGATCACTGCGTGAGAACACCCAACTTTCCAGCATTCTTCAAATCATGAGGCTTATTGTACCGGTGGAGGACCTGATCCATTGCACACCAAATTGAGGACCACATTCTCAGTTCCCATTGGCCACCATTGGTGGGGGAAACACCTTTTCTAATGAAAAACCGCCGCTGTGGGGATCACAAGCTGGCATGTGAGAGCTGAAAGCAGCGAACCAAGGGTTGTATCCTGAAGCTCTTGCAAAGGGTCGGGGTAGGACCAACCAAATAAGACCCTCGTTCTTACCGGGGATGGAATTATCGGTTGGTTATTTTGCAATTGAGCAGGGGCCATGCGATCAAATCTCAACTTCTGTCCTTCCAAACTCCCGAAGATGGTCTTCTGATGCCCCACTCACCGGTTTTCCTTCTCTGGGAATAATCCCATAACAAAACCTGAGC